>JSUI01006483.1:0-86723 GCA_000833645.1 Huntiella omanensis
TGGTGTTTGGGATTTAATGAAAATTACTTGTTTTGGTTTCAACTTTGGTAGTTTGGTGTATTGTGCCTTTGTGACGATGTTCGTTCGTCTCTCATCAATCGTGATGTCACCCAGTTTGGCCAACGGAGTCAAGTTTCTTATATAAGCAACTCTATCTTGGTAATCTTCCACATACAACCATAGCCTGTGGAAAATACTGGGTCCCGTCTGCTCCCCCATAGTCAAGCCACAGAGCGCTGGATTAGTAGTACGGTGGGTGACCACGTGCGAATACCCGGTGTGGAGAACTATATCAACGTCACCGCGCCAGTCCACTATGGAAGCTCAATAACCTTCTTGTACCAGGCAAGACCCGTAACCTTCCACAAGTACCCGACCCTTCGAAGTATAATCTGGGTGTTCCTAAGCTCAACTTCCGTGACTTCTGTGACACGTAACAATATAGCGAACTTGCACTCACCCCGTTCAGCCTTGGGACAAAGTAAATGCCAGGAATGACTTTGGCGTCATCATCGTCCTAGTCGGCGTTGAAGAATTCGAAATCGGCGGTATTTACATGGCCGATGTAGGTCTCGAGTTTAACCTCGGGTGGAGACGGAGTATACTCGTCTTTGGATACTAACCGCAAAATATGGAATTTGCCGGTCCAGTTTAGAGATCCTGATTGAGTCTGATCTGTAGGACAAGTAGATTGAAATGCGTCGCCTTCTTTGTGGTAAATATTTTGGACTTCTTGTTTCTCGGTGACTAAGAAGACAGCCCCGCAGTTCTTAATCTTGTCGGAAGAAGGATAATATTGTTGTACTTCGGTACGACCACGGACTGACCAGCTGGAAATTTCGGGGAACTAGACCGTACCGTGACTACCAGCATTGTCACTTTTTCTGGAAGAGAGATCTAACATCTCAGGGTTAAATGTCATGGAAACCCACAGTTGGCCTTTAACATGATTGCCGTTTTGTACTACAACTACCAACGACGATCATATGTCTTCAATGAATCAAGCTAGTAAAACCCAAGTCTCCACGACATGCAAACTCTCACGATCCAACGCCCCAAGCAACTCCAACGATAATCTGTGAGAAATTCCAGTTTCAGGGTCCCGTCTAACCAGTAAACAATCCCACCCCAGTTTTTCGCTCCCACGAAAGACAATGAACCAGAGATTTTCCAAACCCTCCATTTTATCTCCAAGGTGTGAAAAACCGCCACGTTCGAGATACATGTTCACTAGTTCGATCGGCATTGTTCCTGATATCCGCTCTTCGAAGACGTCGGTGTTCAAAGCCCTGCCGAATGACGTTGATGTTCCTCGTGGGATATCGGTTGGCGTGGATGCGATACGGAGAGGGTACGTATGAGTCTTGATAGCGAGAAGACCGTGGTTGAGGTAGCTTGACAAGTTAAGACCTGGTGCTATGGAATTTGGACTGATGTCGTCTTCGAAGCCGCCGTCTGGGCTAGACTTGTGAATGTGCGACACACGACGGAAGACTAATGATGTGCTACCTTCGGTTGTCCTTGTCAGCATATAAGTGGGAATCTCTACCATTTTCATTCTAAGAGCTACTGTTAGTAGCTAGTTTCCTGTTACATGTATCACGAGACATACCTTTGTGCCACTTGACCAGGAGTGATAAATGAAATGTCCTGCCCGGCCCACCCAAACGGGGACCAGCTAGGCACATGGGCGCCTTCAATTCTTTTCGGAAATTCTTTCCCGTAACTATCCCAACCAAGACAGTAACTGAAGTCTTCAATCCATATTCCCCATAAATGGGACATCTGGCATTGATGGCCAATTGTATCCAGAATACCGCTAAATGCGCTGTAGGTATCTCTGATATCTGTGAAGTTTCGCTTACGAAGGTTCTCGTGTAGAAAGTGACAATGTCGAAGCAACTCTAGCATCTTTGACCCGTCTAAGAGAGACAGCGGAGTGACCAGGTTTGTTAGGGAAAACATTCGCCCGACGGAACCGTCAGTATATATACTTTCTAAAGAAAGCCTTTCGCATAGTGTTATCCCAGACATGTCATCGAAGTAAACTCCATCTTCCACGAAGATCAACCTCCTGGCAGATAACAGTTGTTCCTGTAATGTCCAACCCCTCGTATGCCAAACAGTCCCCTCAGTGACAAAGGAATTTCCTTTTCCACGGTGGATATTAATCGAGATGCCATGGTCAGTTCCCCAATGCGATGGCGTCACTGTCATGCTATCCGTCTTTGTAGTTCGAGGTTTCGAAACCCCAACTAACCCTGCCATAGAATCAACTCCAGCGGCAGCAATTATCGTAACTGCTGCTGCATCATAGATCTGACCTGCTCGAGCAACTTCCAAAAGAACATCTGGGCTACTTTGGTCTATACATAGAGCGTCAACCCATAGATATCGGATGCCAAGATTCTTTGTAACCGTGATGCTGTCGGCAATTGTGTGCGGCAATCCACATTGGGAGTTCAAAGCACCGGGGGTTTCTAGAGTGTCTTTAGTCTCGGAAGTGTACCGAATGGTAGCGGTACGACCCCACACGTAGCTTAGGGCAGTGAATTGGAGTGACTCAAGGAGGACTTGAGTTTTTGTTTCAATGCAGAGGGTGTCTACGTTGATGAGACGGAATACGGGAATTTTACTATACGTGTTAGAAGATGGCAATCGGAGGAGCATGCGAAATTACCTTTCACTCCAGTACTTAGGCGCCACATCTTGTGATAAACGTGACGATATCTCCAGCCATGATTTCAGTAGATTATAGTCTGCGTACGGTGTTACTTCTCTTTGAAACGCGGGGTGGTTGTCGGGCCCTAGGAGTTCTATAAGCTTGTTGCTAACAGAAATCAGAACTAGTGTCTCGTGTCCACGAAGTGAAACCCATAATTGCCGTGTAGAGCCAAATGATGTACTGTAAAGCGTCCCCGCAGAGCAACCCGTTTCTTCATTCGCAGACACTTTTCCGATAGCTTGGCAATACAGCGCAATCAACATGTTACACCACGCACAAGTATCTGTAAATTCCTGGCTGACCGGTTTGGATGGGGAATAGCTGTAAATTAAACCCAGGTAACGTGCTGAAATTGTGTTCCAGTGGTCACGTAGACTTTGATAATACGGCGTTTGAGAATCATCTACCCGAACAATCCCCAGGCGGCATTTTGGTCGGAGGGGTACGTCTTCACAGGTGTAGGGCTCGATTTTAATAAGTCCTAGATTTTCGGTGTATGTATAGTGAGAAGCCATACTATCGGTGATGGATCATTTGGGGTATACAACGAGGGGCACAAACATTCGGCCGCCACTTTAAGACTTCAATTCGAGACGATGTTGAATCACGCGAATTGACGGATACTGCCACAAAATCATGTAAGCCCACAACCCCTCGGCTATCTGTGACGTATGTGCATACATAAGTAAACTACAATAGGGTTACTATATCAATAACCCTATGATATGCACTCTTCTTCACACACTTCCGTTCCCCTGGATTAAACTACTTAGAAATGAGGTTGTATTTCTTTCACCGGTGAAAGCACTAGCGACGCTTCGGGTGTTGTATGCTATTGTATTGGGTTATTCTGTTTATAGCCTGATTAGCCGGATTCGAGTTCTCTTGTCACGAATAACTATACTTTGAGTAGGGTGGACTTGTGCTAGAGGCTACGGTTATGATTAGCCGCGTTTCTCTCAGAGTACTTTAGTTGATATGACCGAGACAAAGTAATACATATATGTACTTTTGGGGATTGAATCATGCCAAGACATTTTTGCATTGTCAGTCAATCCTTCCAGGGAGCGGTTTAGTTTAACCTTATGTGCATACATACACATGTACAACTGCCAGCCGCTGCTTAGTCTGATGGCTGGTCACTGGGCATTCGCTTCTCATTATACAGGAATGTTTACTTCTGCATCGTGTATGAGACATGACAAAATATACACTTATAACAAAATCCAAACGTTGTACTTTTCTTTGGCGCAGGGATATGTTGATACCTCCCAGTCAGTCGACAACACTTTTCAGGATCATTATGTATTATGCACAGACCTCATGACGTCGGAAACAGATTTATCTCGAAATATAATACCAAAAACGTCACATCACTTTCAACACTGGAGGTACGAAATATCAGTGCATTATAAACATCAAACATCAGAAGGCGTTTAATAGTGTAAGTGTACTAGTCCAAGATTACCCATTGTCTATCTACCTCTGCCTGTGTTATATCATGCTGGAACATTGCATCACAAATACGTGACGAGATACCAGTCTTCGTGTTATGCGATACTACCAATCCTTTGATTGTAAGTAGTGCCAATTCTTGAACGGGATCCACTTGTCGAGCTGTAAGTGCGATGAACTGGGTGACACAGGCATCTCCCCCTGTCTCTTCAGGTTGCTCAGAATTAAGAATCTCAGAAACCCGGGAGGGTAAAAGACGCCTGGTTCCATCAGGCAAGCAAACATGCCAGTCTTGACCATTTGATCCAGTCACTATCTGAAAGACTGGGGCTTGGAAAGCAATTAGGTTACAGCTACTATTACTGTAGGGTGTAAAATCCAAACCTTTGGCAATATCCGAGACATCGATATCGGAGGGAATGGTAGATACTTTGTCAATGACGTTCTGATCGTCAGTGAACTCCACGTGTTCCAGGGGTCGGAAAACATGGGTGGGTCCAGGCTCAGTTTTGTCATTTTTGACTGTCTGTAGCACGAAGTATTTTGGTATGGGAAACAGCCTAATTCAATAGTTAGTTTTGTCGCGAAAGGAACCATAACAGTACTTACTTGAGGCTGCTGTCCGTTAAAACNGAGGTGACCATGATGGCGCGGAGCGGCGGCATGGACAGTTGGGCTTACCGAGGTCTTGTCTGGCATTGCGTCTCCATAAGAGATCCTCAGTAAATCGGTCAATGAACACGCCAAATAGATGTGGCGATTTAAACTTGCGTGAGTACAAGTCCAGTATACCCTTAAAAGCCAGGTAGTTATCGTGGGGATTAGTCAACTTGCGGTCCTTGTACGCGGCAAAAACCCGAGCCAATCTTTCACGAAACTCGGCAGACGGGAGTTTTGGTTCCAAAAGGTTTGGATAGTCGATAACAAGGGGCTTCTTTGACGTCAAGACCGATTGCCGATTTCCGGCATACTTGCGTACCCCACTTTCGTGGAATTCATTCCCGTACATGTCTGTGAAATAGACTCCCGTGTCCGTGAAGATCAATCTACGCCGAGATAATATTGATTCTTGAAGAGTCCAGCCTCGAGTAGCCCACGTACTGTTGGTAGTGAAAAGATGAGAGGCTTGATTNAGGAACCATAACAGTACTTACTTGAGGCTGCTGTCCGTTAAAACGGGCTCGTCAGACAGCTCTCTTTGTTCACCAATCCACCCGTGAGGTGACCATGATGGCGCGGAGCGGCGGCATGGACAGTTGGGCTTACCAAGGTCTTGCCTGGCATTGCGTCTCCATAAGAGATCCTCAGTGAATCGGTCAATGAACACGCCAAATAGATGTGGCGATTTAAACTTGCGTGAGTACAAGTCCAATATACCTTTGAAAGCAAGGTAGTTATCGTGGGGATTAGTCAACTTGCGGTCCTTGTACGCGGCAAAAACCCGAGCCAATCTTTCACGAAACTCGGAAGACGGGAGTTTTGGTTCCAAAAGGTTTGGATAGTCGATAACAAGGGGCTTCTTTGACGTCAAGACCGATTGCCGATTTCCGGCATACTTGCGTACCCCACTTTCGTGGAATTCATTCCCGTACATGTCTGTGAAATAGACTCCCGTGTCCGTGAAGATCAATCTACGCCGAGATAATATTGATTCTTGAAGAGTCCAGCCTCGAGTAGCCCACGTACTGTTGGTAGTGAAAAGATGAGAGGCTTGATTTCCAACAATTCTCCGCACGCGCTCTTGTGACTTTTCGTTGAGGACATTCCAGAAACTTGAATGTTCTGTGCATGGAATGTTCCGGTCTGTAGACACTCCTGCCAGTCCACTATTTGAATCTGTTCCACAGGCTGCAATGACGGTAAGATCTGCAAAGTGGTAAATACGACCTATGTTGGCAACCTCTGAGGTTATGTAGGTACCGTCTTGGCGCATGCAAACGCAATCTACCCACAAGTACTTGAACCCGAGGCGCTTCGAAATCTCAACACAGTCTCTCACTGTACTCGGCAGATGAGCGATGTTTAGAGTATTCTTCCCTCTTGGCGGCTTTGGAGTGGCTGTGGTATCCGTCGCATTGCCTCTTGCACCCCACACGTAACTAAGAGCCATATATTTCAGTGAAGAAATATCTACACCCGAAAAAACTTCAACGCAAGCGGTCTGCACGTTGATAAGGCGGAAAACTTCAACTTTGCTGTTAGACAGTTAGTATAGTTACATCATCTGTAGAGCAACTTGCTGCACTTACCCATTGACGAAGACATCAGACGATGACTTTTCAGGCTGAGGAGAACTTTTCAGCCATCCATCGAGAGTGCCTTGGTCGATTCGTGGTTGAATTGACCGAGAGGCCTGCATTTTTCCAAGAGGTCGTTGTCCTTCGACCTCAGGAACCCGTATCTTACACTGGGGCCTTCTGCATTCTGGCGCGAGAGGCACAGGAGGAATTGGTTCAGTCCTGTGCACTTTCTGGCGCTTCGCTATATTGCACAAAGAGCTAGGCAATTCATAATCACAAAGACTTGACTTCTTGCGTTTGTGTCCGGCACGATCATCTCTACTATCGAAACAGTTTTGAAGCGACTTCAGAACTCTCACATTCAATGAACAGCTTAAAACGAGAGCCGCCCGGAGTGTGGACTCGTAGGCGTTATTGTCGAATGTGAAAGGGAAACGTTCAAAATCAGGCCCCCGTTCTGTATCCTTTTCGTGGATGGAAAAAGGCGTCCATTCGTGGTATGCTTTCACAACTCCGATGTTGTCGTCGAATTCGGTGGTCTGAATGCCGCGCCTGTCAAAGTTCCTCTCTCGATAAACGAAGAAATGCATCACTGTATTTGGTCCGGGTGAGTTAAGCATCCAAAACTAGATATAATACTTGGAAGAGATGATTTCGTAGTGTAGTATTTATATTCAGATTTATTGGTCCCAAGAGTTGGATTTGTACTTCTCAATTCGAACCTACATATGTGCATATATGGTTTAGGCATGCGCACTGCAATCACTTAATTTACTTAGACAATAACAATCACAAGTAAAAGCTGACCGATACTCCAGTTTGTTCGCGACATTCTCCTAACATTTTCCCTGGCCTAGGACGTACTAGTTAATCATTGACATCGGATATTACAACTTTGTTAATATTTATAAAAGCCATGGTTTCAACAGGAAAATGTCTTGTTAGGTTATCTGCATTTTCCACACTTATCGCCACACTTGACAACCTTGATACCACCTAGTTGTGTAATTGAGCGGTGTCGTCCCATATTTCAAGCGTGGTTTTATCGGACAGTAGTTGTCTTACCCACCATTAACTAGATTTGACGGCTTGCATTCCACTGCAAAATTGATGCTCTAATACCAATATCAAGGTGTCTATAACGAACGTTTCGGTCAAAGTCTTGCTTACACGGCAATATTTCTACACCGGTTATTGTTCCATCAACCTTTACACTACGGCTCGCGTGATCAAAATATGACTCTACAGGCGGCTCCAACGCGCTCTATTAGAGACCCTCTGTTACCAATAAACACTCCGACCTTTCGGAGGCCTCGACCCTTTCGTAATTGAATTAATATAGAAATGAACATAACTATGTTGACCTACGCCAACAAGATCGGGCGGGAAATTCCAAAGATGACGAACTGGGCCCGATACCGGGCGACTATCAAGTGTGTGTCTAGCACGTAGAGTTATGATCAACAAATACAGCGATACCGGTAGGGCTTCCTATTGATGCTTCCACGTACATATATATTGTGTTATTGTCAAGACGGTCTTTCATGGGGGAATACTATTGGTGAATTTGTTCATCCAGAATGTTGAACTCATGCCGCAACGCCTAATCGCAGACCTCCATCATTTACCAGATGTGTTTGGCATACCCACATATAATGATATTTCAAGGCCTCGTAGCATACATGAGGGCCGCTTCGTGAATCTTGACATTGCAAGAATTTAATTCGGTACTTGGACCAAAGTATGATTTTTCATATCTCGTTTGACTTTAATACCATAGGTTGGTGTGCGCGTACACATGTATTTCCCAGAAGATCGCAATATATATTCAATGAACCGGCTCGATAGATACAGTATTACACATTGTCTGACATGTAGCCTTTCAATTTAGCCCGTTCCAGCTCAATTAGGGCGAAAGAGCACTTTCAATCCTACTGTATATTAAGTCCACAAGTTCCTGACGAAATGGTGCACCGCGTCCCGACAGGTTCTTGGGCTTTCTTAACTGTGTTGTATGGCTGTTTATCGACATGTCGTTACCAAGTATCCATGTGCATGCGCTAGAAGTAGACTCGACATCCCAGTTTAACCCAGTTAGGAAGGCACAATTGGTAACTAAAAAGCGTTGCTCTTGCCATCTTGCCATGGCGTCTAACAAAGTTCACAAAATTGTCTAAGTGTTACAACAAAAGGCAGTAAACACACAGTGCATAAGACAGTGAAAACATAGGCGCCAGGGAATTGTTCTGCAATTATTAATGATTCGGGCGCTGTTGTGGAGATCACTGGCAGTTGCAGACGCCACCCCACGCTCACAATCCTCGCGCAGTACCCCACGCGGCCTTTTAGATGAGAGATAGTTCAGCGGCCCGGCGTCTCCATACAAGTGTCAGCCATGACCCGGGGACTGGTGCATGACGACCCTTCTACTCGGGATTCGCTAACCTCCTGCGGCGCCTGATCTGGCAGTGGATGTTGTTATGTTGGTCCTGGGTTCATTACATGATATGCATGTACATATGTACACACAGCATATACTTGTGTACAAGAATATCAGTAGGCAAACTGATAACACCTGGGCATCACCACATCTGTAGCCTTGTGGGCCGTGCTAAGGAGCACCCGGAAACGTATGTTTGTACATACACGAATGTAATTGTAAAAGCTTATATACCACAGGCCCATGAAATCTCCAATAGCTGAATACGTTCAAGAACTTTTTGTAAATTCCAATTACATCTGTTCACCCATGTAATTTTTCATCCGCCTTAATATGGTGTTGTGCAAACTCGCACGAATTTTCAGACATTAGCAATACCTCTTTTGGTATTGGTGACAGTTATCAATTCTCGGTCAAAATCTCTTGCCGAATGACGAAATTAAATGGACTTCAACTTTGGTATTTACATTTCTGGCATCATATTCTATATTAAGCATACATCACTGGGTTCTCGTGATTTTGTATTGGCCTTCGGGTCGCCTTCGGCAAAGACATTGTTGTCCCTTTTGACATGAAATGCGTATTGAATTGCGTTTTGATGTATTTATCCATACTCTTGTAATAACGCAATCTCTCACTACTGATAGGTACGGTACGCGGCATCTACTGAGACTGAACTGCCGCGAGATATATCGGCCTGCCTGATTCCGCACCGATTGGAATCTTGCTGTACTTTCTACTGAGTTCCCCAGTGAAATTATTTCCAAATCAATAGATGCATACACTTTTAGTATTTACAAGCTTCGCACCTTAATCTCACATTTCCATCCCATTTGGTTACTCTCATAACAAGGTGGCAAGCCCTCACTAGTTTTGTGGGGAGTCCGTCCTGTGATACCCGTAGACTGCGATTTCTGTCTGACTCAAAGCTCCATATGAACATCAAGGGGATGGGCGTTGCAGTGAATACATTTTCAATTGACCACTGTAGTGGTATGTTATTTCAAAGCACGGCAGGTGACATTCACAAAAGGTAGTCTAGGATCATTTCCGTGGGAGGATACCCTGTAGCTTTTGCAACAGTTAGCGAGGGTACACAGATTACAACATCAACACATTGTGACCATAGCACATCGTGACTAAATGTAATGAATAGAGAGATTCGTCAGGATCCATATTGCTGTGAATATTCTACTATGCCCTAATCCCTTCTTTCCATCTTCATCTCAGAACTCTTAGCCCAGCCTCCATTCGGCATTTGTCTGAAGCAAATCAACCTCCCCGAGTCACCAACACTACCCAAGATCTGTCCGTCATCGTCGAATCCTACCCGCCAAACTGGGGATTGATGGTGTTCTAAACGAGATACTTCACGGATCAAATAGGCAATTTCGCCTTCTTTGTTGTTTGATACAGTCTCCTCCCGTTCTTTGCCTACCGTGCTTGGATTGGTACTCGAGGTGAGGCCAGATCCGGCACGGGAGAACGAGGCAGCTAAGCCACTGTTGTTGTGTGTGAGTGCAGGCTGTGACTGGCTTGTAGCCCCGGGATTCTGTCCCGCGCTGTTCACATTCGTGTGGGAGTTTGAATGTCCGGGTAGACCTGGAGGAGCAGTGCCGGGGCCCGCGTGAGGTGTCTTGGTCATGTACTGCATGGCCCAAGATCTTCCGTCATCCAAGCGCAAAGGAACCTCTAATTTGAAGACCCGCACTGAACCGTCCTGGCAAGCAGCCGCAACAACGTCATAACCTCTGATATTCCCCGGCGCCCACGCTACATCTCGAACTAAAACAGCCTTATCTGACACATGGATATCCGCCGCTAAGTACAAGGCTTTTGACGTTTGCGCGTCTCCCAAAGTCGTCTTGATTACATCCTTAGTTCGATACACCTTCACTCCCTCCATAGCGGCTACCACTAGCGCCAAAGAATCGACTGCGACGCCGGCTCTTACTGCTGCATAACACGGCATACTATTGGGATCAAAGCAAACCTTAAACGCCACTTCTTCACCTCGCACTGGTTTCTTGCAAACCCTAACCTCATCCACCTCCGTCATGATATGCAGTGCCTCGGGGGTCTCAAATTCCTGCAGACAAAGGTCACCATCCGCTGTCACAAGGGCTAGATATGTATGACGAGTGTCCGCGTCATGGTGCATGGAGAAAGAACGATAGGGTGCGCGCTTATGGCGGTCTTCGTAGGCAGGGCGCAATGACGTAGGTGATGAAGAGAACAGACGAGTTGGTGGGTGGGTGGGGTTTTCTGCCCATATTTTGAAGTGGCCGCCCATTCCAAGAGAAGCAAGAAGAGAGGGGTAGATTGATACAGGGAGCCATTGAAGCTGAGATTCGTTAGTTATGTATAAGGGTTTTGTCATGATAGACTTACCTCTAAAACCTCACTACCGTGGCCATGCCACTCATCGTATAACTTCCAAGTCCCGTCCCGCTGTCTGTTGAATACGCGAATGCGCCCATCAGCAGACCCTGTGGCGCAACGATCGCCGTATGTGTTGAAAGAAACAGCCTGGACAAGGTCTTTGTGACCGTGGTTTCCAATAGCTGGCTTAGACGTAGACGCCGGTTCACTAAGAGTGGGTATCGAAGGGGCAACTAAATGAGACATTTTTTGAGATGAGATGCAGAATGAAAGATTGATGAGAGCTCAATCAATGGTGATGTTCACGATGCGAGACGGAATTGCTCTGTGACACCCGTTTAGTGAATACCCTTGTACGGTTAGGGTTATAGGGTATAGATGATACATGTAATTCAATTTCACATATAAGATGCGCAAGACAATCACCTACGGATAACATGCAGTTTGGGGTGCTAACGTTACAATTTCAATATTTATGCAACTCAGTTATACTATGACATTCTTACTACAGCTTACGAGCAACAGCAACCTCCTCATCCAGCGGTAAAACATCAGGCAGAGGGCCCACCGGAGTGATAGAAAATGGGTTAATCTGAGTGTGGCTCTTGGTGTAGTGCTTCTTGATGTGCTCGAACTGCGTGGTCTCCTTGAAAGCCGGGAAGTTCCAGTATAAGTTACGCATCCAATCATGAATATGGGGATATCCACTACGGATGTCACGAATGTTACACTTGAAATGCTGAACATAAACAGGGTCAAAGCGGATAATTGTGACCCACAAACGGATGTCAGCTTCGGTTATGGTCTTGCCAAAGTAAAAGGGACCTTCTGACTTGGTGTCCTTGAAGTGCTTCTCCGTGCGGTCAAGGGCCTCGAAGAGAGCAATGACGTTTCTTTCGTAGGCTTCCTGGGTGGTAGCAAAGCCAGACTTGTAAACACCGTTGTTGATGGCGTCATACGTCCATTCGTTTGCCTCGTCAATCTTAGCCCGGAGAGCTTCGGGGTAGATATCGACAGCGGCATGCTCGGCGTCCAGCTGTTCGTTAAACTCCGTGTTGAGAATGCGAATGATCTCAGACGACTCATTGTTGACAATCTTGCGCTGTTTCTTGTCGTATAGAACGGGGACTGTGAATCTGGCAGAATACCCCGGGTCCTGCTCGAAATAAACATCCCTCAAGAATTTGAAGTCTTCATGCCCTTCAATCGGGTCAGGGACTACATTCTCCCCAGAAAGTCTGTCCTCCTTGGTAGGGAACCGCCACCCGCTAGCCCCCATTTCCCAGTGCACCACCGAGAAGGAAATAAAGCTCTCGAGACCTTTAAGGCGACGAGTAATCAGTGTGCGATGAGCCCATGGGCAAGCATAGCTGACGTAGAGATGGTAGCGACCTTTCTCCGGAGGGAACGGGCCATCCGGGGAAATAGTAGAACGGAACGAACTGACTTGGCGTTTGAATTCGCCAGACTTGTCGCCGCGCTTGACCCAGTCAGTGACAGTAGCTTTAGAATCGGTCTAATTGTGTTAGTGGGGTAGTCAACATGTCAATAAAGCCCTATATATATTTACCATTGTATGCGAATATCTTGAAAAGATTGGTTTTCTAATGCTCAAGAATCTCAATCCTGGAAACACCACCATCTTTATACTCCATTCGGTATGACGACATCCGCATCTCCACTGACATTTGTATCTGCTTACATTAGCTCCAGCTGACAAAGCTTTGATAATCAACATATCACATCGCCCCTTCCGGCGGAATTCCCATTACCTCGCAGTTGCGGCTCAATTGCCCCGCCTCTAGGGTTATAATCATCAACAAGTTTAGGGTTGAGTATCGATAAGCCTGGTTGACTATGAGTTTACAAGCCACTCCGGAGTTAAATTGACGTCACTTGATGTAGTCGGCGAGCCATTTTTCCTGTCGTATTGTCTTTTTTTTACTTTACTTCGATGTAGCCAAATTCTTAAGCTCTTCCAAGTCATTTCCCACCGACCTTTTTCCAAGCTTTCCTCCGGGTCATCCGAGTCCTCCACGGCGTTCACGTGTGCATAATTTCTCTTCATGTCATCACCTCCTAGACCAACAGATATGACTCCCAAGGCATCGGGTTCCTCAAATCCAACAGTAGCTCCTACCGGATCGTCGTCATCCTCGACCCCCGTTACACCCCGGTCTTTATCTGGCCCGAATATGAACAATGCCGCAAGTGCTCGGTCCTCACAAAATCAACAACGGAATCGTCAGCCGAAGAAGAAGAATCCGCGGTCTCACAATACTCCACGGGTGACACATCATGGGCCAGATGGGGGGCTAGATGATGAGTTGGAAGATCTTCTTGCGCGTAGCGTGGGGCCAAATCGGAGGGCAAACATTAATATTACTAGCATGGTGGTCAGTCATGCATCAGTACATCCTTCATTTGTTTCCGGGTCATCTCACGGACGGTCTTCTGGGTGGCGTAGGTCACAAATGCCGAGGCACCAGCCTATCGAACAGGCGGCATTTGTTAATGCCAACTACCGTTTCATTTTAAAGCCATGGAGTTCTAAGTGCGCTGAGCTCGCTACAGTTGCCGACACTCGAGTTCCCTGGGGCGATGTTTTACAAGTTCTTGTCTCGCCTATCTCTCAGGCTGGGACCTGTCCTATGTGTCTCTATGAGCCTACCGCCCCAAGAATGACCAAGTGTGGCCACATTTATTGTCTGACCTGTGTCATGCAGTTCTTGGCGACTACACTTGATGGACAGAAACAAGAGCATCGGGGACCCACGAGAGAATCGAAGAAGTGTCCAATTTGTGAGGAATCGATTGTAAAAACGGACTTGAGACCTGTCAGATTCTACGCTGCACAGGAAACGGCCGTTCCAAAGCCCGGTGAGGATGTTATTCTCAGACTTATGCGTAGGCCATTTGACTCTACATTGGCACTTCCATGGTCTAGTGAAGATGATATTTCTCCTGCAGCAGCGAAAGAGATCCCTTGGTTTTTCGAGCCCTATGTTTTGGACTTTGCCCGGGTAATGAAGGGGACTGTCGAGTACATGGAAGAGCAGTATGATGAGGAAGTAGCAGCTATTGACAATACGGCCGCAAGGGATTATCATGAGTTTGGAGAGGAAAGCGATTGGCCTAGTCGTGCTATTTCTTCTATCACTGAAATGAAGAAGAAGCTCTCTAGCCCAGAGCCAGTATCGCAGGAACCAGTTGCCGCATTCTCTAGTGTTCCTGGTGCGGAGCCTCGTTTGGTTGCCCCTGCTGCAACACCTAAGGCTACAAGTACCACAACTTCACATCCACCATTTCTTTTTTTCTCCGCACCGCCTCATTTATATCTCTCGCCACTAGATATTCGCATCCTGAAGGAACACTACGGTACTTACGATGCCTTCCCATCTACTCTTCTACCAAAGGTAACCGGTCTCTCCGCTGGCAACCCCGTCGACGCGGAACTCCGCCAGAAATTCCGCTACCTCTCTCATCTACCCATCGGCTGCACGGTAACGTTCCTTGAATGCAACTGGACCGGTCTCATCCCAGAAGAAACCCTTTCCCAATTCAAAGAGCAACTATCCCGTCGAGTCAAGAAACACACAGACAAAGAACGTGCCGAAGAGGTCGAGAGAAGGAGAGCCGAAAAGCGAGGCATGGCAGAGTTACGCCGAACCGTGGGAGTTGCTAGTAGTGGGAACTACGATGACCAAGGACGATGGAACGCTGAACCAGAGATATATCATGCACATGATTCTTTCTTAGCCGATGTCGAGTTCCCCGCGGTGGGTGAAGATAATCCGGATGCCGACAGGGAAAAAGAGGAACGCTTGAGTAATGTGGCCACTAAGAAGGGTGCTTGGGGTACTCTGTATGCGGAGCCCGCAGCTGATGAATTTCCCTCCATTGGAGGTGGTAATGATGGCTGGATTGCAGATGCGGAGCTTGAGGAAGCAGCTATTGCGAGACAAATGGCGCAACTAGAGTTAGGTGAAGAAGGCGGCACCAAGAAGTCTAAGACAGCAGGTGCCAAGAAAAAGAAGGCGAAGAAGATTACACTGATGAGCACCGGTGGAAGTCGCGGAACTTGAGGTCGACGAGAAAATGTACATAAATAAAGCCAAGCGAATGAAACAAACAAAATATTCAGACTAGACTACTACTACATCACTACCAAAGTCTTTTTAAGTGACCCCAGTCCAGAAAACAACAAACGCAAAAAACCAAAAAGAGGATACGACGAATCCAAAGAATCAGTCATCATTCCACCATCATCGTCATCATCATCGGTAGCAGAAAACTCGGGTATGATGCATCAAAACAAAGAAAAAGGAAAAGAAAGGGATCAAGAACGAATCAACAAACAACAACTTAAAATCAAAACAGCGCCGTCGCCACCAGCATTTACCGCCAGCTAAACAGTCTGCCGAAGAAACTGCTCCGCTTAGATTTCTTGGTCTCTGAGGTTGTTGATGGCGCGGGTGTCGTCTCCTTGGCACTGGGAGCCTCTTCCACCTTAACGGGAGCAACGACTGCGGGAGCTGGGGCCACTGGGGCACTGTCGACGATGACTGGCTCCTCGGCGGCCGCCTTGGCCTCCTCCTCGGCCTTCTCGGCAGCGGCCTTGGCCTCCTCCTCGGCCTTCTCGGCAGCGGCCTTCTCGGCAGCAAGCTTCTCCTCAGCAGCCTTGGCCTCGGCCTCAGCCTTGGCAGCAGCTTCAGCCTCAGCAGCAACGCGGGCTTCCTCCTCGGCCTTGGCCTTAGCCTCAGCCTCCGCAGCCAAACGGGCCTCTTCCTCGGCCTTGGCCTTAGCCTCGGCTTCCGCCGCAAGGCGGGCCTCCTCAGCAAGACGAGCCTCCTCTTCCGCCTTCGCCTTAGCCTCAGCTTCGGCCTTCTCGGCAGCGGCCTTGGCTTCCGCTTCCGCGGCGAGACGAGCCTCCTCAGCAGCCTTCGCGGCAGCCTCGGCCTCAGCAGCAATGCGAGCCTCCTCCTCAGCCTTAGCCTTAGCCTCAGCCTCAGCAGCAAGACGCGCTTCTTCAGCGAGACGAGCCTCTTCGGCAGCCTTCGCGGCGGCCTCGGCCTCGGCAGCAAGACGGGCCTCTTCAGCAAGACGAGCTTCCTCAGCGGCCTTCGCAGCAGCTTCCGCCTCGGCGGCAAGACGAGCCTCCTCCTCAGCCTTGGCCTTGGCCTCAGCCTCAGCAGCGAGGCGAGCCTCCTCTTCGGCCTTAGCCTTGGCTTCGGCCTCAGCAGCCAGACGGGCTTCTTCGGCGAGACGAGCCTCCTCAGCGGCCTTCGCGGCAGCCTCGGCCTCGGCGGCCAGACGAGCCTCCTCAGCAGCCTTCGCGGCGGCCTCAGCTTCAGCAGCAATACGAGCTTCCTCCTCAGCCTTAGCCTTGGCCTCGGCCTCAGCCTTCTCCGCAGCAATACGGGCCTCCTCTTCGGCAGCGGCCTTCGCGGCAGCTTCCGCCTCAGCGGCAAGACGGGCCTCTTCTTCGGCCTTAGCCTTAGCCTCAGCCTCAGCAGCAACACGCGCCTCCTCTTCCGCCTTAGCCTTGGCTTCGGCCTCGGCAGCCAGACGGGCCTCTTCAGCGAGACGAGCCTCCTCAGCAGCCTTCGCGGCGGCCTCGGCCTCAGCGGCAAGACGAGCCTCCTCAGCGGCCTTCTCGGCGGCCTCAGCCTCAGCAATGCGAGCTTCCTCCTCGGCCTTAGCCTTAGCCTCGGCCTCGGCCTTCTCCGCAGCAACACGAGCCTCTTCCTCAGCAGCAGCCTTCTCAGCAGCGACACGGGCCTCCTCTTCGGCAGCAGCCTTCTCAGCGGCGGCCTTCTCCTCGGCAGCCGCAGCCTCGGCGGCAGCAGCAGCTTCGGCCTCAGCCTTGAAAGCGTCAGGAACACCGCCGGGGAGCGAATCGGCGTTGTTGTAAGACTCCTCGTCGAGCTTGACGTTGGCGTTGATATCGTTTTCGGTCACAGTCTCGGGGGTAATTTCGGCGGCGGAAACGGGGTTCACGGCACCCTCGGTCGCTGGGAGAGGGGTAACAGAAACGGTGGCCTCGGCCTCCTCAGCGGGGGTGGCTGGGGAATCATCCTCCTCGTGCTCCTCCTCGGCAGCGTTGTTGGCAGCAGCGGCGGCCTTCTTCTTCTTCTTGTTGGCCTTCTTCTTGTTCTTCTTCTTGGTCTTGCTGTCGAGAACAGGGATCAAAATGTGGTTGGTAGCGCCGGAATCATCAGTTTCTTGGGGAAGCGTGGGCTCAAGAACCCACTCACCATCGACGAAGAACTGTGTTGAGATAATTCATGTTAGTCGATGTTGATTGCTGTTTTAGCACGTGATATGACAGATCATGGTTCAGGCCTTGATATCAACGCACGGTGACAATCCAAATGATGTTTTCAAGGCAAACGAAAAGTTTTTTTTTTTTTTGATCGTCGCAAAAGATTGGCGCGGGGCAAAAGTTAGACCATGGCTACACTGAACCACGGGATTCCGGTGTGACAAGACAAAGACCAATACCATGAGTTCGTGAAATGTGCAACGTTCCAACACATCTACAGGAGTAGTAGGTAAATGGACCGCGAATGACATAAGGCGCATGTGATAGATAGCCATAGTGGTGTGCGCATTTCATTGCCAAGGCAAACAAATAGTGGTTGTGTTGTGCAGTGTAGGGCGCTCAAGTCAAACATACCTTGTAAAAGATCTTATCTTCAGAGTCAGGAATGGTGACAGCCTTCTCAAAGACGTCGCCAACCTTTTCAAGCTTCTCAGTCTTGGCCCAGTTGTCGAAAGTACCGGAAACAATGACCTCGCCAGCAGGCTGGGTCCTATTTATGCCAAAAAGGTTAGCTACAGTTCTAGTGGTGATCGTTGCAGCTCATGTAGTGGTTGATGTATATGTGCGACCAGTATATAGGCTACTGGCATATCTCCAAAGCATGGCGCATAACAGGCTATAGCCAGATAATGTGCAGAGTCGTGAAATCCGTAATCTAATACATGGACTGCAATTTTGATCTGGTGGCGAAAGGTTGCGCGTTTCTAGATTTTGATATCTGGGTCGTCTTTGAGACTCCACCAAGTGCAGGTCAAGGTAGTAGGCGAAAACTGAAGCGATAGATAGGCGACAAATGTGACATGAGAGGGCGTATTCAAAACCTGGTTTCGTGTAGGTGTCGAGAATGGGAGAAACTCACCAGGTAAAGGTGTGAACGCCCATATTTTCAGAGCGCAAGAGCTTTCAAGAAAAGGTCCAAAGGTTTCTCAGTGGGTTTCTTCTTGACAATCGAATGACAAGGAGCGAATATGGCGATAGAATGTCGATTATTCGTAGGAGTGCGCTATAAATGGTGAGGCACACGGAAAATATCAACAAGCGACGAGGGATGAGCCGATTATAGGTGATGTAGATATCGGTGTCGGTTGGTAGTGGTAGCGGACAGCAATAAAGCGTCAACGATGAGCAACAGAAAACGGAGTGGAAGCCGTAAAACCCGCTGGTCAGTAAAAGTAAACAAGGTGGACACACACAAACAAGCGTATCTCCAGAGTATTTAGAAATCACGATCAGAAAAGTCGTGAATAATGTAGTGCGGTGTGGGTTTTGTGACAAGGTAGTAGGGAAAAAAAGCGGAAAAGTAAGTCTGTAATTAAGAGCAAAGATGACTAGTCTGCGCGCAAACTCACAGTGGTGGGGAGGCGGGGAGACAACTGTAGAGCGGGGCTTTTAAGATGATATAGAAGACAGAGTATTGTCGGAGCAGACTTATAGCGGTCTTTTTGGGGGTGGCATAGGCGCCGCTGTAGATGGCAGGAAGAGAAGGAAGGAACGGAACGAGGTTTTCACAAGTAAGGAGAGGGGCTGAGAAACCATTAAGAAGATGGAGGAAAACGAGAGAAATAGTTCCTTCTTTAGGACAAGAACTAAAAAAGTTTAAAGTCGGTCTATGTATCTACAATTCCATACATGTATGCACTTATCATGTATGTACTCTGTTTGTCTTCCATCTCTAAATACTCACGATCCCATGTACCGACTGAACTGTGAAAATTTATCACGACTTCCTCATTTGGCACACAACGTCACTCGTCTATTCACTGGACCGTGTTGCTGCCCCGCCCGGATAGCCCTGTTTATGGAGGGGTAGAGGCCCTGTAATTGAGCCATGACGAGTTCTCAGTGCTCCATGTCGCTATCATGGTGTCATGCACGTACTAATTGGCTACTTGACAGCGCTATAAGTCCTTCGTCAGCAAGCTCTAACCTTTTTTCTACTTGTCCAGCCTTTCATTTTTGGTATTTTTTCTCTCGGACATTGTAGGCTTCCCCACTTGAAATTCAGGGTTCTATATGGACATTTTCAGTAACACTTTATTTTGCTGTTTATTCATTTTTCAGGCAATTATTTTTCATGTGTATAGTGGGGTCAAAGCTCGCGTGTGCATTCAGATCCAGCCTCGTTACCAGAGAATGTCGAACTGCAACGTCAAAGCAAATCTAGACTGCCCACCATAATTCAAGGCCATGACTGTGATGAGGTGACGTTGGTTTTGATAGCCAGAAGATGCCACCTGACTCTCTTTGGGGTCAAACCAAAAGGAAGCTAGAATCCCTTAAATCCGTCATATTAGCTGCTAAATGTCAAACTAGTACCTAACGAGATGACAGGCACGACATCAAGTCTCAATACAGATATCACAACCTATGTACATATGTACATACATATATGTGTACACTGTACACACATCTGACTTTGCGTCCGACTGTCCCGACTGACCGACAAACCAAAGAAAGATAACAGGTTGTCGGTCATATTCACGTTCGTACCGACATTCGTATCACAGCCGCGGGTGATGCATGACTAGGCTGATTCAGCGAATCCATCCACATGTTAGCGGCTCTTACTCATAGGCTTCCATATTTGCCAGTTCCTCTCGCTTATCCAGACGATTGTGACGTAGGCCAGTATTTGTTTATTTTCAATATTTAAACACTGCAGACGGCCTCGACTTCATTACATCCTAATACTTGTTCTGGTGCAGCTTGCCATGTGATTTTGTCTACATTCAGCACGGGCTTTTGGATAGGTTGCCTATGTCTCTCCCGACCTCTCGATTTCTTGGTTTGGAGTGTTCTTGTTGATAATATGCAGATGTGCATGGATCCTTGTCACATGTGACGTTATCAGCGCGGGGAACTGAATTCGTGGTTGTAGGCAGTACAAGTGCCGTTGATGGAAGATTTGATAACATGAGCAGACTGCGTCTGACATATAATCGACATGTGTCCTCATCCTCGACCAAAGTTACAACATCACCATTTGTCTTGGTACAAAAAGGTTCAAAACGAACCACAATTTTCGAGCCGAACCAGAGTTGCTTACGCTCTACCAGGCAAACTGCTATTTTTGCCCTTTTTCTGTGCAGCAGCTGCAGCTTGTGGGTCAGTGACCTCAGCCTGCAGATAATGCGTGTTTACGTTCACATCTAGTCCTCATAAAGTTCTCGATATATAGACGGACACCCTGGTTTTGCAGATCGAAGCAATGATAGCCGGGGACAGAAGATGTGTCGTCATTTTTGGATTTCACATGCCCCACTATGTATCCTGTCTCTAATCACGTCTCTTGTTAGTTGTCTACTATGGGTCTTTGTCAGATTTATGTAGTGCTTCCCATGATATATTCTAAGGTCGTCCGAAAGAGTCATCCGAATCTGGTTTCCGGCGATTTTGGTGAGGTGCATGGGAACTGGACCACGGCAGACGAAATGATATATGTTGTATGTAAGGAATCGGGTTCGGCTGTACTAGATGTTTTAGATGCGGAAGTACGTTACTCCGTGGGATTTGAGGGAGAGGTGGAGACATTGTACATACATATTATGAACCGTCAGGTGGAGATTCTTTTGTCACCATGTACCACAACACAGTTTGACGATGTTCACTGTTGCTAGGGTTGACATATCACTATAGGGTTTGGTTATCATATCAGACGATTTCCAAGAGAGGATTCAATGTTTCACCGCCTTTCATGACGCCACAATGAACAATTGGTAACGCCACATAAGAGAACATCCGCAATACGTCGTCAATGAAGTTTAATGTAGTAATGAGTACATTGAAGAGATGAACCGTAGCTGTTGTCGAGAAATATGCAGAATTGAATATTTTACGTATGTAGCTCACCTCCGTCAGATCTCAAACATATTCCATCAAGTCAGCCACTAGACAACTTAGCGGCTCACCGCCCTCGTTCTCATTGGGGCCCCTCAAATTTTTTGTGGGCAGAAAAAAAAAAGTTCAGATCTGAGTTGCGGTAGATTGTATAGTCCAAGATCTAGGATCGCCCAGTAAGAGGTCAACGAGGTTTGACGATTTGACGATTTAACACACGACTTATCTCGATATTTCGCACCAAAGGATCACCAGTGGAAGGTTTTGCATACATCGCGCCATCGGCCCATTCTTCTCGACCACTACCAGAGCAACTTCCGCCTACATACGACATCCGATTTTGCCACTCTTTGTATACTGCCAAGTCGAAAATGACCGAGGGCAGCATTGATTCCTCGCCCACATCAACATCGCAAACACTGACGAATCCCAACTCGATCATGGCGACCAACGGTACATCCAGCGCCGAGACAAACGCCTACCAGGTCTTCCTTGAATGTCTCCAGCGCGACCAACGTCACCGCTTCTTGCGGCCAGCGGCGACTCTTCCTGAGGCTTCTCTGGGTTTCGTCAAGGAGACACTAGAGGGTTTTGCTGGAACTGTCAGTGATGAGCAGCACGCTTTGGTGCGCGAACTTAACAAAAAGAGACGGAAGGTTGAAGGTGGAGCCGGCTTGGAGGTTCTCAAAGTGCGCAAGGTGCATGTTACTGGACTGGAGACTGGCCAGGTTTGGCAACAGGCGAACAAAATCATTGAGCGGTCTTTGGAGTTCTCCGAGACACTCCTCAGAGAATTGGAAGAGAAGGAGGAGATTGTGATCCCCGGGAAGGAGGATGACGAGGAGGCTTCAAGTGATGAGGCGGAGGATGCTGACAGTGAAGAGGCTGAGTCTTCCGAGGATGACGGACAATTCCCAGATGAGTTCAACGGCCTTGACGAGGAAGAAAAGGCCGAAGAGGATATCGAGGCTGGTTCTGACGAAGAAATGGCCGACGTTGATGGCATGGATGAGGAGGAAGAGGAGGAGGAAGAAGAGACTGGCGAATACACTGAAGATCCCTTCGGTCTCAACGACGGCTTCTTCGACATTGAAGAATTCAACAGACAAACGCAACTTCTCGAACAGGCCGACGCCCGCGGTGAAGTCCTCGACGACAGTGACGAAGAGCCCATCGACTGGAACGCCGACCCTTTCGCCGCCCCCGCCAAGAAGGATAAGAAGAATAAGAAGGAGGCTTCCAACGACCAAGAAGATGACGAATCCTCAGAGGAAGAGGAAGATGATGGCCCAACCTTTGGTAATGTCGACCTGTTTGCCCCCGAGGGTGCCTCTGAGGACGAAGGCGATAACGAAGATGCCGATATGGCAGATCTCGACAACGAAACTGAGTTCAACGCCAATGGAATCTACTTCAAGGACTTTTTCGCCCCACCCCCCAGGAAACGCGACCCGAACGATAAGCGCCCCCGCAAGAAACCTGCCCCGATCCAAGAGGAAGATGTCGATCGTGCCATGATGAACGTCAAGCGGGATTTGTTCGAGGATTTATCGGAGGATAGCGCCATGTCTGAGGACGAGCGGGATCAGCTTTCAGATGCTGACGCCGGTGACCCCAAGTCTAGACGGTCAGCTCACGAGAGAAGACAGGCTAAGCTTGCAGAGGAGATCCGTCAGCTGGAGACGGCAGCTGTAGAGAAGAGAAAATGGACGTTAATCGGTGAGGCTACCGCTGCTGAAAGACCAGCTAACTCTCTTCTCGAGGAGGATCTTGACTTTGAGTATGTTGGTAAGCCTGTGGCTATGATTACACCGGCGGTTACTGAGGGTATTGAGGAGATGATTAAGCGGAGGATTCTGGCCCGGGAATTTGACGAGGTTATTCGTCGGAGACCAGGTGTTGATGATGGTCCGGCTAAGAGAGGTTTGGTAGAGATTGACGATACCAAGAGTAAAAAGGGTCTTGCTGAGCTTTACGAGGAAGACCACATCAAGGAGCAAAACCCCGACACCTACGTCTCCGAAGCCGACTCCAAGCTTGCCAAGGAAGAAGCCGAAGTCGTCGGTCTCTGGAAGAATGTCGTTGCTCGTCTCGACGCTCTCTCCTCCTGGCACTACAAGCCCAAGCCTACCGAATCCTCCCTCACTATCGTTTCCGACGTGGCTACCATCGCCATGGAAGATGCCATGCCAACTACCGCCGCGGGTGTCACCGCCGACTCGGCCATCGCTCCCCAAGAAGTCTACAGTGCGTCCAACAAGACGGCTGAGGCTGGTGACGTTGTTACTAAGGGTGGTATGCCCTTGGCTAAGGCGGAGATGTCAAGAGAAGATAAGCAGCGGATGCGGAGGAGAGCGAAGGAGAGAGGAAGCAAGAGGGCTGGAAATGCGGACTCGGAGAAGAAGATGGGTAAGCGGAAGAGAGAGGAGGAGGAGGCTGTCGGAGTTCTCCGGAAGGGTGGTGCCAAGGTCATTAACCGCAAGGGTGAAGTTGTGGATGTTGACGGAAACAAGATTAAGGGCGGTAAGGTCATGTCGAGTGGAAACTACAAGTTATAAGGGATTTTGTACAGTGTTTATCTTTTGGTTATTTTTGTTTTATATCTGGGAATGGCGCTTAAATTCACTTTGTTTTTTACATTCAATCTCTTAATATCCAAGACAAGTTATCATAAATCATACTCCGGCTATGCTTATTCGGCTGGCTCTTCTGTTCTAGCCCTCTTACCCTCACCTTCACCTTCAACCTCAAGTTCATCGGCCTTTCTCTTGCCTTTACCAACTACTATAGTAGGCTCAGTAGCCTTCTTTTCCTTCTTCCGAACTAAGCCAGTCAGATCATTCGCACCCTTCTTGGCCTCTTCAATGGCCTTTGCGGCCTCCGCCTTAGAAGCACCAGCAACGGTACTCAAGATACCACCGAGAGGGTTGGCGGCAAGGGCCGTGTCAAGATCAATAGGGGGACCACGAAGGTCAACTAGTCTTTGCTCCATATCAGCAATGATCTCCTTGACATCAGCAACCTGTGCCCTGCTAGCCTCGTTCTCCTCGGGCTCAGCCTTCTCCGCCAACTCTCTTTCCTTAGCAGCCAACTTCAACTTGGTGCTGTGGAGAGCGGCCTCAAGCTCCTTGACAGCCTCATCACGCAAGCCCTGGTCAATCTGCTGGGGTCCAGAGTTCTGCTTTGATTCGCCGCCCTCAGCTTCATCCGCCACAGTAGTGATGGAGGCAAACTCGAGAGCAAGAGATAACTTAAAGTGAGCTTCAGCAATGACCTCACTTTCCTCAGTGTACAACTTCTGTTTGTACCGAAGAGACTCACGTCCGTCGACAATAGCGGCAGCGTAGCGTTCGTTCTCCAGTGAAATTTCACCTAGAAGGTCATGAACATCGGCAAGACGCTCATGAACGTGACGGACCATAGAAGCGTTTCCATCTGTCTCTGAGGACTCAGTACCTTCCGTATCAGTCTTAGTCAAGGCCTCAAGTTTGCGAAGGAACAGAACCCGTGAGAGATCAAGAACCTCAAAGGCAACAGAGAAGTCATCTGAATCTTCTTCCTCTTCTTCTTCGGCCTCCTCTGCGTCCTCATCATCATCGGAATCTTCAAAATTCTCATCTCCAGAGAACTGGAACAGTGGCTTTTTAGCCTCAAGCTTAGCCTTAGCTTCCTTCTCCAACGAGTTGCCACCGCTTTCCTTAGCGGCCGCGATGCTGTTTCCAATGATACTTCCGGAACCGGTTTCCTGCGCCTCCTTTTCCTTCTTCTTTTTCTTGTCGTCTTCTTTGGCTGGCGTCATGTCTCCTAACACATCACTCTTGCTTTGACCCAATTTGAACATTGCCCGTCCGTACAAAAACAGCACATCGGCGTTCTCCTCGCTCATCTCTCCGTTCTGCTCCGCCTGCATCTCCGCAGCCCGTCCATAGTAGTCCGCCGCCCCGCTGTAGTCCTTCTCGGTATAAAGCGCCGTCGCCTTGGCGCAAAGATCGGCAAGCGTCACCTTTTGCGACAAAGGGTCATGGTCCTCGGGCAGAACCATTACGGGAGTGATTGCTGTGGCGGGAGATGCAGCCGCAGAGGGCTCAGCCGAAGAGTCGATGAGCGAGATTACGACCGGATTGGCCGCAGGAGTTTCGCTAACTTCCGTGGCGGTGCCAGTATCGGTAGAGGCGACTTTGTTTTCGGTTTTATCTGACATGATAGATTAAGAACAATGAAAGGATTCGTGCGATCAGATGTAAAAGTAACAAAAAATGTAAAACCAAGTTAAAATGCGCTTGATGCTAAAGATGGAAGTCGAGACAAACTAAGCTATCAAACAAGATGAGGGGGAAAATAACCACAAGGCTGATAATAGCGAATTCATAAATCAAAGTAGAAGCAATAGCTATTAAAGAAGAAACCACCGCATTCGGGAAAGTAACGCAAAGTCATTAGAAAGCTGGGAAGCTTTGCCTGTGGCCCTTCAAAGAAAAACCTGCCCGCATTGGGAGCTCCATTCCCAAAGCAGTAATCCCAAAATCGGTGTGCAGGGCAACGACGCGGTCAAACAGGGTGGGACGAGCCCTGAATTTGCCTTGTAAATTCAATCAGGTGCATATAATCGAACGACGCGTTTACTTTGGTAAAGAAATTATTCACAATTATTACACTGCATACATAAATGCATTTCAAAATACAAGAAAATGGGGCTATCACACAAAACTCTTACAATTGTAGATGTGCTCCCGGATTTTGCGGACTGGCTGCTCCCCGCAGATGCGCTGCCGAGTCCTTATACAGACTTTGCCATATGTATGCCTCGCTTAGCAGCATCTCGATATCCTTTTCTGTCCAGTTCTTCGTTGGAAGGCTTTGCAGGAACATCATAATCTCCTGAAAGTCCATCGTCTGAAGTCTAGCAGACCATTTAACTAAAAATGCGGCGCATACGTAAAGGTGGAACTCGGAGAAGCCTTGTTCTTCCGCCTTATCATAAGTCAGTTAGCAAGAGCATATACCAAAAAGTTAAGGCTGCCGAGAAGAAAACTTACCAAATATGTATCCCACATGCGAATGGTATTTTTGACGCTGATCTCCCGCATCAAGAGACAATTCATCCACCGGAAACTGAACTGAATGAATTGTACTTGTTCCTTCTCCAAATGGGCTGCTAGGCTCTGGTCGATTCGTGACGTTAACTCACGTAACGCCGTAACCTGTCGTTGAATTCCAGGTTGTGCTACAATATAATGATCCTGGATTCCGTCTAGAAGCTTTGTCAAGCACCAGAATGAGTCGGCCTCTACTGCGTCCAAAACTGCCTTTGGCAACTGTCCTGGATCCATACCACTCTCAATATCTGGGTCTCCGATATAAACCCCGAGGAAAACCTCGAAAAACGGTGTCACTAGATCGTTGATACCCTGGACATATCCACTAGCTGGATGCCGTACTGCCCATACGTAGAGAATTCGTTCGAGAGATCTCTTTGTTGCCTCATAGCTATATAGCTCGATGTGCGGGTTTGTTCGTGGGACGTCAATGCTGATCTGATGCCAGATAGCTTCGTCTAGGCCGCGTGCTCTACTCGATCCGCCTGGCGTGGCTGTCTGTGATGTCCGCTCGAAAGCTTGTTTGACACCGTCCAGATACTCCTTGCGCTTCCTCTCGAGAGTCGAAACTCGTCTTTCTCCAGTTGTTGGGAGGTAGCCAAGAAGCAACTGCCATGTCATAGCCCGGACTTCCTCTGGAACTCCAGACCAAGCTAGACCCCGTAGTTCTGTGAGTTGAATCGAAGAGGCTTGAAGAAGTTTTTTGAACTTATTGATACGAGTGATGCGCGCGTTGACCGCTGAAATCTCTTTGTCGCTTGCGCCCTCTGGAATTGTTGGATAACTTATGAGATGCAATGCGTTGGCCGGGTCTACGCCATTAAGTTAGTCGCCTTAAATTCCAACATGAGCGTGATGATTTTAGTATACCTCTGACAATATCCTTGTACTGTGGCCTCAAAATCTTGCCCTCCGACTTCTTGGGCATAGGATATGTTACTGGTGGTCTTTCAATCGCAATGTCTGCACTGTCTGAAAACCTTCTTTCTCGCACAACACTTGCACCAGACCCCATGTCATGACCCATTGAGGTGGTATGATGATGTCCTGTCGATCTCTCCAGTTCCGCTCGTCGCGAACGACGCTGCATATTTGACAAGCTAGGGAGCCCAAAGTCATCACCATCGTCATCATCGTAGCCCACGATATCATCTGCATCGGCCTTCCAGTCGTCATTAGTTGTTGAAAGGAAGTTGTAGTATTTCTTCGAAGGTGGTGTTTTTGCGCCGTCACTGCGACGATGGGGTGGCGAGTCATTGCGCATGCTTCTTTTCGGAGTCAGAGTCGGGGGAGTGTGTGGTCGAGGAGAGTGAGAAGGCGAGCCAGTTATGCTCCTAAATGACGTAACTTGTTTAGTAACCTATTCTGGGTAAGCCGGGAGTCAAGTGTACCAACTCACAATTGGTCAAGTTTCAGCATGTCGGCGTGAGAATATGCTGCTCCGACAATCTTACCAGCTTCATGGGCGCTCTTCTTCGGTGGTTTCCAAAAGGCAGAAACGGGTGAACTGCTTGTTGCGAATATCATAGTTAGGTTAGACTACTATAGTCGGCGGACGTGGGGTTGTTGATGATGTAGGCGCGGGGGGAAACATACTCTGATCGATCTAAGTCGCAAGATGTAAAGGTTAGCTTATTATAACAACTCAAGCGGCACAAACGGATAAACTTACCAACTTGGACCATCTCCTGATGCTAGAAAACAAATAGTTAGCAAACTGATGTTTGATCCTTACACATACACATGCTGTTAGCCGGATCCGGGCCATCGTCATGGTGCATGCAGCCAGTGAACCATGAGCGGTTATGGCGGGGTCATTTGCAAGCAAATCGATAAAATCGGCAGACTCCATGCACTCCATTTTCAATGGCACTTCCATGTATGGCCGAATCAGTACCCCTCCAAAGCTTCCTCGTATCGGTTCGCTAGACCAGAATCGTCTCTCTGCTCACGGGCATACCTGTTGTTGCGACGGCTTCTTGCCGCTCGATGATGAGAACATTGTTCAAGACGCAAAGAGAGAAAAATGACACCAGGCAACGCTGGTCACATAACGTCAGGCGACACAACAGCAAGCATGGAACGCTTGGAGCTGGAGTTGCGCAATGGCGGGTGGGCGAGCGGGAAAGCGGGCAAGCTTGGCTTGGCTCTGCGGGTCGTTTGAGCTGGCAGTGAATAGCCAAGCAGCGATCTGGTGATTTTGGCGTTTCAAACAGGCGAGACGAGCAGCTCGTGATAGTGATCGCACTGCAACTTCTGGTGAATTGGCTAGAGAACCCAGAAAAGTGAAAGGTGGGTTGTGGGTAGCGAGTAACGACGCAATGACTATCAGACAAGGGCCATATAAAGGTAAAATAGCAGGGACTTTATTTTGATTAGGAGTGGGAACACAACGAGAGACTTATCGGCATTGATGATGATCAATAAGTCCTCGGCTTTCTGTACTGCATTACTGTGACTAAAGAAATGGAATTTTGGTCGCCAGCGGAACACGGGGAAGGTCGACTTCCTATTATTCTATGTAACATCCCTAATTGCCCTTCCGTCCGTTGGGAAGCTTGGTATTTGCCGTTCCCACTGTCGCTTGGCTGTTGGCAAATCCCCATGGATGGCTTGTGAAAACCGGCGCTAATCCGCAACAGGAAGCGTAAGTAACTTCTGCTTTGAGTAAATCGTGGCACAACAATGCAACTCGAAACGCCACATGGACTATGAACTGTCGCCTGTATTTAAGTGGCGTCTACGCTCGTCCCATCATAGTATTGACCACAGAGAATAATTGTCTATAGTGATGCCTTTGTATCGTTGTTGATATAATCATGACAACGTCATAGTAAAACTATGTTCTTTCAGGCCTTCTTGAAACTTGTCTCTTCATTAATGTTCCTGTTGGCCACTACAACAGTATAGCAATGAACATACATACGAACTTTAGGGTTATGTGCATTTGTAAATAACCCTACAAAGACCACTGGGACTAGTTGGGGCCGTGATTTGTAGCACTGTCCAAGACCAAGCTTGTCGCTGTCACGCCTTGCTTTGAATGGATTCTAGGACTTTGTTCATTCCCACCAGCCTTGCAATCTCGAATTAACCGCTACACGGTTATTTTCATCGTGGCCATTCGACTCTTTTATCTAAACATTTATAAATTGTCGTATACTAACTTCCAGGTTTTATTTTGCACTGTAATTCTATTACAGAACGTGGTTGCATACAGTCAATCGCGATAATTCACGCTCTACCCGCATTCAACACGCGACACAATCAAAATGGCTGACGACGGCTTTGAAGACGACCTTTTTGCCGATCTGTATGTCTCTTTCTTATACACCGTGTTGATGGAACCTGAGATTTGCTAACCATTTCTGTTGTTTCAGCTACACGGATGACGCCCCATCGCAGCCTGCTCCCTCCAAGCCGGAGCCCGTTGCAACGGAGCCCGTAGCGCCCGCTAAGGCGCCATCGCCACAACTCGCCGACCAACAAGCTGGACAAGATGAAGAATATGAGGAAGAAGATGGCGACGATATCGATATCAATCTGGGAACCGACCATTCGACGAGCCAGCCCCAACAGCAACAACAACAACAACAGCAGCAGCAACAACAGCAGCAGCAGCAGCAACAGTATGACGGAAGCTACGGACAAGGCGATAATGACGGCAGTTTAAATGCTATGACCAACACCAATGGCTACAAAAACTCATGGGCCAGCAAAGAAGATGGGTAAGTTGCTAATTTCCTAACCAGTGAAGATATGTAAATATGCCATGACTCGTATGATCCTCAAGATGGTTCTGGATGGCTGTTTTGTGGCATCGTTTTCGTCAAACCGTGGACAGTAACTATCGGTTTGCTTGAGTTTGGAACCAGTGGAGGACTTTAGGAGGAGCAGAAAATGATGGAGACAATGGAAGGACAGGGCAACTCGGGCCACGGGATGCGGTTGGTTGACTCGGGAGTGGGGATGAGAGGCAGAGTGGAGAGGGCAGGGTTGTGAGTGCGATAGGGTCGTTTGCTCATTGTTGGGTGTACTGTGGTTGGTCGGGATCTTGTTGTAACTGCAAGCAAGGTCAACCATAACCGTCGACTGGGCACTCGGGGTATCAGGGTTGGGGTCTCGGAGGAACTCAAAAGCACAACTTGGAGAACAAACCCGGACAAAAGCCAGCGATATCATACCAAAGCATAGCAGCAGATCAGCATCACATCAGAGCAGACTATAGCTATGGGGTCTTAAAGGTCCCACCAGACAGACAGATGCACGGCATTTATAGACGGCACTGCCCATGCCTTTTTGTTGTCGCAACGAGATGGTTTCAACAACGTCCCTGTCATCATAAACTTGGTGTGTTGAACTTGGTTGGATATTGTTCTATCTTTTTCGTTGTTGTTCGTTTTCGACATATTTCTGCCCATGCACAACTATATTGGGTTTTTGTTTGATGCGGTCATTGCGTCTTTCATCATTGTTGTACTCTCTTTTTGTTGTTGGTTCTTCCGTTGTCCCCATATTTTGATAGCTGTTTCCGGGTCTTCCGAGCCATGAACACTGTCATTTTTTGGAATCGCCGTAATATGATGGGGTTGGATGTTTTGTTCGGATGAAATGATGTGGCATATTGTAGTGATTGAAAGTATCGTAACACCACAGCTAACACTAATGTCATAGTAAAATGTTCATTGGTGGTTTGAACTGGGAAACTACAGATGGTAAGAGCCTGACTGTCTCCGAAAATTAGTCTGACCTAGATCATGCTAACCTTTTTCCAGAGTCATTGAGTCAGTACTTCTCGCAGTTTGGCGAAGTTCTCGAGTGCACTGTTATGCGTGACAATGCAACTGGTCGTTCTCGTGGGTTCGGTTTCTTGACATTCAAGAATTCCGAGACGGTCAACATCGTCATGGAGAAGGAACACCACCTCGATGGAAAGATTGTAAGTTTTTTATTTTGCATTTATGTGAAAGTTCACAACGCTAACATGGCTGTTCTCTAGATTGACCCCAAGCGCGCAATTCCCCGTGATGAACAAGAAAAGACTAGCAAAATTTTCGTCGGTGGTGTCAGCCAAGAGACAACCGACCAGGAGTTCCGTGAGTACTTTGCGCAGTTTGGGCGTGTAGTCGATGCGACTCTCATGATGGACAAGGACACTGGTCGTCCCCGCGGTTTTGGTTTTGTTACGTTTGAGAGCGAAGCTGGTGTCGAGGCATGCATGAGCGGCCCCCTTGAAATCCACGGCAAAGCTATTGAGATCAAGAAGGCCCAACCCCGTAGCAACCTTCGCGAGGAGGAAGACGCCAACCGCCGCAAGTTCCGTAAGATGGACGATAATGGGATGGGTTCAACCAACATGATGAACCAGATGGGTGGTGGTCAAGGTATGTCTCCACAGGTTATGGCCCAGTACATGGCGCGTATGCAGCAGTACTTTGGTATGATGCAACAGCAACAAATGGCCATGAGCCGTGGTATGGGTGCTGGTGGTGATGCGTCTATGTGGCAGAACATGCAGAATATGCAACAAATGCAACAAATGCAGCAGATGCAAATGCAGATGGCCATGAGAAATGGTGGCCAAGGTGGACAGATGGGGGCCATGGGCAACCCTATGGCTGCTATGGCAGCTATGAATGGCGGTATGATGGGTGGCAACCAGAACCAAAACCGCTTCAACAATGCTGGCGCCGGTGGTGGCGGTGATCAACAAAACAACTATCAACAACGCCGCTACAACAATAACAACAACAACTGGAACCAAAACCAAAGCCAGTCGCCGGCACCAGAAGGCAGCGACGAAAACTCGAACGGGGGTTTCCAGCGGGCCGGTTCCGCAGGTGTCTCTAGCAACAATGGCAGCTTCCGCGGCCGGAACGGTCAGACGCCCGATGTCCCACGCGGCGCACCGCCAGCCAACGCGCCTACAGGTCCAAAGAATGCTGGGAGACCGGGTGCCAACTACCGCGGTGGAGGTCGCTCTGGAGGTCGTGGATTCCATCCTTACTCGCGATAGTTGCATCGGACGATTCTCTCTAAATTAGTTGAGATGTGGAGAGCGGCATGTTAGTGTTACATGGGTTTGTCATCCCGAGTAGACGGGAGTTTTTCTTTACTGGTTGTTGTATTTTCGGGTTGTTTTGTTTGGCTTTTCCTTTTTTGTTATTGCTCTTCTTTTTTTCGTTTCCATATTCATAGCTGTATAACCAGCACTACATTTGTCTAGTATTGTTATTTGTGGGTTTGTCATTATTGCAATTTTACATTCTGATTCCATCTCACGTTTTGGTCAAGCTTGTCATTCTTGTGATCATCACTTCGGGTCAATATTCAATCCCGATATCCCGGCTCGCAAATTTTGTAAAATGTTGGTCCGAACTTTATGAATTGTCTTGTGAATTAGTGTCATGTCTATCTACATATGTATCCAAGTTGAAGTTCATGATGGAGAATCAATACAAAAAAAATCGCCAGTTCACGGAAATCATGATAATAGCTTGTAGCGCAGAAGACATTCAACTTGAAGGGGACATGGTCTAGTGGTATGACGGATCCTTAGCATAGTTGAAGCTCCGGCTTCACGGCTTGGATCAGGTCCGGGGTTCGATTCCCCGTGTCTCCATTTTTGACTTGTCAACTTTTTTGCTCTTCTCTACGGCTTCCTGCAAGTTTAAGATGGGCGGGGCGAGGTCTTTTGGTCTGCACGACGACATGCACACTGACGGGGTTTTAACTCGTTCTTGAAGATGATGGAGGGTTGGAATGGAACCAATGTATGTATGTATGTATGTAGGTGGAACGACATGGTTACAGTGCTGATGCGAATGCACGTCTTACGGGAGGTTTTGTACCTTGTAGGAAGACACCAATAGAGTATTCTCGATCAATTTATGAGCGTATCGGAAGAGACAAGTGAAGCTGACTGTCTATCAAAAACACTCTGACTTGCGCCTTGGGACCTGAGAGCGGACAGGGGAATTCGAGAATTGTTGGGAATTTAGGAAATACAGTTTTCGTGCCATGAGGAAAGAGAGAGAAAAGAGACAACAGCATGTGAAAGGAACCAGGGGCATCGATTATTTAACCCTAATGGAGGCTCTATTGCGCAATTGGTTCGGTTGTGGGAACGAGGTTGGCGAGTGATTTGTGAGGCAGGAAAAGTGTGGACACATGTTCTATTGAAAGTTGCATGTGCATATGTATGTATGTATGTACATACATATGTATTGAGGAATATATACATATAGACGAATTGGTGGTGTTAAAGCGGCATTTCTGAAAGTAATCAAGCCGAATGACATCTCGTAGTTTTGTGGCTGGAAATTTGGATTTTCGGAAACCACGGTTGCCTTTGCCCCACTTTGGATAGGTTACAGGAACCCTATTGGTTGGGTGGTACGGACCGGCGATTCTCAGGGACTCACGGAGTAAGAGGAGTCTACTTGTAAACGACCATCCGGTCATCCAACATGTTTATATGTATGACAGCGGTTGCCTCACGGACAAACGAAAGATGGCGTATTGCATGTTAGTTTGGGTTTGTGAGAAGTGGTAGACGCATATAATGGAAGGCGGCTTAGTAGCAAGCTACATAACTAGCTTGAAAGTTGGGTGCCTTGTCTTGCGCTTCCCCATTTAGCTTGGTAGGGGAGCTTAAGCTGGTTTAGATACAAGCTTGGCTTAAAGGTCGCTGAACGTAGAAGTTGGTAGAAAAGTGTCTCTTAATGTCTATAAGGCTGCTTCTTGATTCTTCCTTTTTAAATTTTTTTACTTTTGTATCTATTCTATTCTCTTCATCGCATGCGCATTCTTGATCTTTTACAGTATCATTCATCATTATCGGATATCTCATCCAGAACGCACGCTTTCTTTCTGTGCTAGACAAGGTCTACTTCCGCGCCAAGCGAATTTAAAAGAACGCACGCCCGCACGCCTCTTTTTTACTGTTACTGGTCTTATTAGCCACTGGCCTCGCTGACCTCATTGCCATCGACTTTTTTTAAAAAAAAGTCCAAAAGCGACAAAAAGGACTCTTGTTCATCGCAGCCTCAACGCCACAATTTGAATTGCGCCTAACCTGTCAATCTAGACAGGTCCTTGAATAGCTCTTGACAGCTCTCGACCCAAGGCTCTTGCCCCAAATTCCACAATCCACAATGTCTCCCATTTCCGCCGGAAAGAGAAAACGCGACAGCGCTGCTGCTGCCACTGCCGATTCCGACGCCACGTCGATGCCACCACCGGATCCACCTGCGCCTGCGACGGCAGAGGTAGTTTCTTCTCAACAGAAGTCTGATTCGTCGGTTTCGCCTGCGCAACCGTCGCCTAAGAGGCAGCGGTCGACGAAGTCGGATGTTAACGGGTCGGGTGAAACGAATGGGGAGTCGGGTGCCGGCGCTATGAAGCCGCCGCCTGTTGGTCAGATGGTGCACCCGGTTGGTTACCGGACCAATGATCCGCCAGTGGGGCGGCCGGTTAGAGTCTATGCCGATGGTGTATTTGATTTGTTTCATCTTGGGTAGGTTTTTGTTGTATCGCATGTCTGTTGCTGTGTTTGGCAATGAGACATGATGCTTAATTTACCCTGCTAACTTAAAGTTTCTTTCTGTTACTTGTAGACACATGCGCCAACTCGAACAAGCTAAGAAGGCCTTCCCGAATGTCTACCTTATGGTGGGTGTGACTGGCGACGAAGAGACACACAAGCGCAAGGGGTTGACCGTTTTGTCTGGCGCCGAACGTGCCGAGACTGTTCGTCACTGCCGTTGGGTTGACGAGGTAGTTGAGGACTGCCCTTGGATTGTCACCCCCGAGTTTCTTGAGAAGCACCAGATCGACTATGTCGCCCACGATGATATTCCCTACGGCGCCGATGAGGGTGACGACATTTATGCGCCTATAAAGTCAGCTGGAAAGTTCTTGGTTACCCAGAGAACTGAGGGTGTGAGCACCACTGGAATTATCACCAAGTAGGTTACTCCAAGTTTCGGCAATTGCGACAGTCAATAGCATTGTGACTAACATAACCGCCTTATAGGATCGTGCGCGACTACGAAAAGTACATTGCCCGCCAGTTTAAGCGCGGAGCTTCGCGCCAAGAACTTAACGTCAGTTGGTTGAAGAAGAACGAAATGGATATCAAGCGCCATGTTAGTGACTTGCGCGACAATATTCGTGCGAACTGGGCAACTACCGGCCAGGAACTTTCGCGTGAACTCCGTCAATATTGGCCCGCCTCTCGTCCGCAGAGTCCGGCGCGCACTCTGTCTACTAGCACTACTGCAGAGCCAGCGCCGTCACCAGCGAATAGATTGCCGGCGGGTTTGGCTAACACCAACGATTTCATCACTGGTTATACTATTGGGCTAATTGGTGGTGTGAGGTCTTGGGTAAGTTTGATCTGACGTTTATGGTACATGAAGACGGAGACTAACCATATCTATAGATGACCAAGAGCCGTCGCGCCGGTGAGAACAGCAGAGTGCCAAGTGATGATGATTCCGACTCGGAGACTCGTAGTCCCGCTGCTGGATCATCTACTGCGGCTGCAGCATCGAGCACTTCCTTGGCCAAGTCTGCGGCCAAGTAGAGTACAAGTTGGTAGGTATGGACACGGCTGGCCGGAAGTCAGGTGGCGTAACCCTCGCACACACAGGGTTTTGTGATACAGGGTTTAAAAGCGACCCTTAACCTTTGTCGACGAAGAGACCTGGATCGAGTGTGGGTTGTACTACACGATGATTATTTTCCGGCGTGATCTCGGCTTGGAGGTGGAGGGAAGGTGACTTTACCTAAGGCGGCGTGACCTTTTAGTGTCTGTCTGACACGAGGAAGTGGTAGCCTGAATAGACATGGCGTTGTTGACACCTAATGTCATGGACATTTGATGGTTGTTGATGTATGGATGTGGTGTTTTCTTGTTTTCTTTCTCAAGTTTTGGTTTTACCTTGTTATTGGTGTTCTGGGCTTTTTTTTTTTTGTTGTGATTTTATACTGACATAGATATTGCATTAAAAAAGAAGGTACTTTTCTTTCCTTGTATCTATATGTGGCGAGGCTGCAGGATTCCGTGATTATTCAAATGTACAATGACCAACAGAGAAAGAAAGGGAGATTAAGAGGCGCTTAAGCGGCTACATTGCAGGTGTCAGTTAACGAATCGGGGGCGGTTGGGGTCCTTGGGATTCTCCGAGGTGAGCAAAAGAAGAAAGAGCAAGCAAACGGAAGTATGGATGGAGGTGTTGAGAAGCCGGAAGGGAATGAGGAATCTGGTGGATGGAATCTTGAAAATGTCAAGGTCTGGGGGCCGTTGAGGCAAGAAGGAGGTAAGCCCAGCGGAGCAAGACAGGATGGGACCGTGGATTATGGGGGCTAAGGAAGACGACATGAGAGGTTGACAGGATTTGACGGTGGTAGCATGTGGGAGACAGCGGCATGTCTTGGGTATAGCAAGCCAGTGTGTTCTTTTGAGAAGGGAACACGAGAGACTGACGCCATGTTTGAGGTATGATTTGTATGTATGTATGCTTGGATAATGAGAGGCACGGCGGCTCAGAAGATGGCCAAAGTAAATGTGAAGAGGGATAGACTTGCCCATTGAGACAACAAGACGCGAATAGGTGGGATAGACATACGATGGACAATGATGAGGGGTGTGAGTTTTGTCGTTCACCGCTCTTCGGGGGCGAAGAGGCTTGCAGGGATAAGAGACGAGAAGCAAGTCGGACGGGAAGCGGATAGTGGAGAAATGGGCAGACTAAGTGAGTTAGTATGTATGTATGTATATGATAGTGACGGACGGGGCTGGGCTAGCCTTGTATGGAGGCGTTCTTGTCTATAGGCTTCTCTTTCAAGAGGCGTCTCAGTCCCCAGACTTCCCGTTCAAGAGGCGTTCTAGGTTGGAGGCGTCCTAGTCTCCAGACTTCCCTTCCCAAAGGCGTTCATATCTTAAGGCGTGCTCCCGATGAAGTGCCGAGGGTTTTCGGGGGTGGAAATGGAAAGTGGCGTTGACTGTGATGGACGCAGTGTGGAGTAGTTTACGGCGGATCGTTATGAAGCGACATAATGGAGGGGGTGTGTCTTGATCAATCAGCTACCAATGTTAGGCATACAACCACAAGAACCTTGGGCTTATGTATTGTATACAGTGGATACCCAGATTAACGGATCAAGCCAATATCGCCAATCTAATAGGTGGAAGAGGTGTCATGAATCGACGGTACCGATCTCACTAGTAGACCAAGATTGCTATGATGACCCGTTGATTCCTGGCGGGAATTCCCTTTAGCGCGAGATGATGACTTGCCGTTGTTACTTCTGGGCGGTAACTATGTAACTGGAAGGCAAATATAGCTCCGACCACACGACATCCACGGCCCCCAAATGGGTTGGTTGGCTGGTGTGGGACAGGGGTATAGCGGGGATGATTATATGCAGCTTTCCGTTGACTTGAGGTCACCGCCATTTGAGCATATGGGAGTGACGAGCTCGGAAATCGACGAATTGGGGTGATGGAGGGACGGACAGATTTCACGGCTTTAGTGAGGAATGGAGAGGAGACTAGAATATGTGGACATGATGATGGGTTCAGTGGCGTGTGATGAGTCACGTTGTACTTGGAGGCGAAGATACGGGTCTTTAATGGAATGACCGGTTCTGGTTTATCTTTTGGTCTCCATCGATGGCTGCCTGTCTTGCTTGACGATAGGTTCAAAAGCTCGTTTTGTCGGGCGAGATGCTAGTTTTCTGACAATGGTTGTACGGGGAGGCAAATATATGGGTCTTCAATGGAATAACCGGTTCAGGTGTATCTTTTTGTTTCTATCAATGGCTGTTTGTCTTGCTTGACGACCAGTTCGAAAGGTCGTTCTGTCGGGCGAGATGCTAGTTTTCGGACAATGGTTGTACGGGGAGGCAAATATATGGGTCTTCAATGGAATAACCGGTTCTGGTGTATCTTTTTGTTTCTATCAATGGCTGTTTGTCTTGCTTGACGACCAGTTCGAAAGGTCGTTCTGTCGGGCGAGATGCTGGTTTTCGGACAATGGTTGCACGGCGCGTCGTTCGATTTGGTCACAGTTACACAGGTTTCAGTGGTGGGCGAGAAATAGAAGAGTATGTATGTACATACATACATAGACTTAGAGGGTGAAAAATGTAACCAGACAGATTAACACAAGATTGATGAGACAAGAAAGAGTAACCGGACTTGAAGGTGTTGACAAAAAAGACATGGGTAGACTTGAAAAACTGAATGTATGTACGTACTTTGAATCTGTAACATGAAGGATGGAGGCAACGGGTTCTAATGGCAAGAAACATTTTTTTTTACATGTGTGTATGTATGCATACTACCCTCTTTACAGCTGGGTTTGTTTGCATGTCTGTGTGTTTCTACGCACATACAAAGCAGCTAAAGTATTTCCTATTCTAGTAATCCTGAATTTGGGTGTAGGATGTGTCGAACCGCTAACTACTAACCAATGGATTGAAACTAGAACCCATCTTGTTCGTCATTGCCTTATATGGCTAATAGATTGAGCTGAACGCTCATCTGCTTAATCTCCCCTGAAAAACAATTACCACCGAGTCAAGTCTAAAAGTGACAGACAGACCGGTTCTTGTGTCTTCCCGTGTCTTCGGTTGGACAACTACATGCATATCCGCCTTTGTCTCCTCATTCCTTTCCCCCCACCCGTACGTGCCAAAAACGCCCCATGGCCCCATTGAGTTCGTGTTTCCCTTCTAAGGTGGTAGATGCATAGGGCGGTGCCAGACATGCAGATGGCGGTGTCTGAGGCGACGAGTCACGCTCTGCCGTCTGTCCCGCCATTCATGCATATAACCCTAACAAAGGGTTTAAGAGTAACTCTCGAGGCGAATATTGGGAGGGCGCAAAGCGGAAAGAGGGCGAACGTCGGTTGATTAAGACGAGCATGTTGGGGCGTTGTAGTGGATCGATTTACAATGAGGGCTGAATGCGGCAATTGGTAACATGCAGAGTGGATATCTCGCTAAAAGGAAGATACCGAATAGATTCATCAATATGGTAATGAGTGATGATACTGGTCCATTAAGGAACTTTAGTCCCCTGCTTATTGTTGCATTGGAAAAGAGTCCCGTCCCCAATCGCATGAGTTTCCGCCACTTGTATGGGAAAGTACTAGCCAATCAATCAATTCAAAGTGCCTAGCGGGTCGCGGCATATTAACTGGTAGGAACCAAGAGCGGATCAACATTCAAGTAGGCTGGATGTTTGCATATGAACTGACAGACAGACATACAGACAGACATACAGACAGCCAGACAACCAGAACGTATGGACAGAAAGATAAGACAGACAGACATGGGGACCGCGGGGGCTGCAGCGCGCATAATGATTGGGGCGGAATGTCTGTCTTGTATGGACGGAGAGGAAGCTACACCGGGCTTGTATGTGTCTGCGTAGGTGTGGGACATTGGACCCCAATGCAACTAGACTTACCGCTGCTAGAGCTTTCTGGCTGTCTCTAGACATACAGATGGATGGAACATACAGACCAGTCAAGACCAGTCAGTGGAATCAGCCCCCTCCTTCAGCCAAAACAGAAAATGTGGACACGGAGGGCTACCTGGAGTCGTCCGGCTTCACTGACTGTTACATATACCACATACTTTCAACGAGGTGGCCTGTCAGTGTCAACTGTCGACCCCACTGCATGTTCTAGAAACCGCCCCCTTCATCTCGTCGTCGTGTGTGCCAGTCTGTATGTGTGTGAGTGCTTGTGTGCCTCATTCTCTACCTCCTCCATCTACTTTCGTTGACCCCCTTCTTTGAAGTTTGAGCCCCATCAAAGGGTTCTTGCTTCGGCCCCCTCTTTGGCCCCCGTTTCTTCTCCAAGGCTCGGCGCGTGCGTACCTGAAGGTGCGCTTGTCCTTCAAAAGGCAGCAACAAGCCGTTTTAGGGTGAGTGGCGTTGACCGATAGTTGTTGTTTGTTACCGTATGCACATGGTTTGGTTTCGGCTTTTTACTCCTTGAATTTTTCTTTACTGTTGACTTTGTCTTGGTTCACCTTCCTGGTTGTGGGACCACGGAGAACATTCCTTGTTTCTTGATGGGCGGAATTGTGCGGATAGCATATTTTTGAGGTTCAGTGATTGAGAATCCCGCCCGGTGTTCGTCCTTCCCGCTGTGAAGCCCCAACAGGAACACATACACACAGAGAGAGAGAGAGATACAGACACACCGTCTTCTGTCTTGCTTGCTTGCTCTCTCTACCTCCCCCTCGAATCACTTATTACCCGACTTTGCTTTCTCTTGAAGAAAACTGACAGACTTGACTCTTTCTTTCTCGGCATCTAAATAGTCCACGACGCCCCGTTCTTCATACCTTTTTCGACTTAGAACGCCCATCTACAATATCTTCACTTCACTCAGTCACACCGAAGCCTCCCGACACAATACCTTCTTGATACGAATCCAGGGGCTTTTTGTTATTCCTATTTTATTCGACTTTGGGTTAATCCTCGAGTAAGTCGCCTCTCCCACCTTTTCAACATCGCTCCACGTGCTTTCCTTGGAGACCTGGACCCAGCTTAGCCTCGACTTGCCGAATACACACACATACGACCTCGTCCTCGCACTACCGTCAGAACTACGGCGTATTGACGCCTTTGCGAAACATAATAGGTGACAATTAGCTGGAGGCTTGACTTCAGACTTGCTCTATCAGGTATGTCACTTCACCTTTTTGTTGATGAGTGGCGTGGACGATGATATCAGTTCCAAAGAGCGGTCTGTATGTGTCTGGCACCTCATTGGCTGGATATTATCATCATTTTTAAATTTTTTGATTTTATTTTCGCCGTTTTGAGCGGGTCATTTGACTGGTCTATACGTTTTGTGCTTGTCCGGCCGAGCGTTACGTTGGACGTTGAATTGGTGCAGACTGTCAGCGATCCCATCAGTAAGAAGCTATTTTTGCATCTTAGCTTCTCATTGATGTTACATTGCTAGGCCAGCTTGGACCAATCTATGCCCGTCTTCCAGATGACATTCCCCACAAGAAACAAGAAAAAAACCTACGAAACAAAGTAAACAATATTGTCTTCTTTGTTCCTGTGTGGCTTTTTGAACGTCTTGTATCTTTGTTGGTCCTTTTTTGTTAGGACTTAATACGGTTATGGATACCCCCTCCCGTTCCTACCTGATATTGAAGGGATCAGTCTTTGTCCGGCACAGCAACGGCAAAAATAGGATACAAGTTTTTTTAGTATTTTTTCTACTGGGGTTATCTACGCCGCTGTTATTGTGAAGAAGAGGCGCTTCCGTCCTTGTTTCAGTGGAATAATGACAGGAACAAAGACTTGAATTCTGTGGGGTTATTTGACAATGTGTCAATTGGTCTACAGACAAAAAGTTACAAAGTCTTTTTTTGGGAACATCATATCAAAACTACACTACACATAGACAAAATGTATCATACTAACCAAAAACCGCCAAATTATAGACCCTCAGATCAAAGGAATTATCACCATACTTCGTGATACTTCTTTCCTTTGCTCTGCCGCTTCAATCTATTAAGCGATTCCTCATCTGCCCACTATTTTCTTCGGCTTACAATCTTCACCCCTTGTTGTTGGCCTGACTCAAACGCCCCATCATCCGGGCCTCATCCTCACCTGATTTATAGCCCTGTTGTGCCGTAATAGGCCTCTCTCTGTTTTGAACTGTCGACTATACTTACTTAACTTTCCTGTGTCTGGATACATTCACAGACACACAGAACAAAGGCATTTCACTGGCTGCATCTAGTTTCCCAATCTAGACGACAGGCCGTTGTTACCTCTTACAAGAGGCGCTGTTAACCATCCACACTTTCCTTGTTATTAAGCGTGCCCGGTTTGTTCGGGTGACTTATACGGGTTTAGTTTCCCTGTCTGGTTTGGTTCATACAGGGAACATTGACTTTGACTTAACTTTCCTCGACATTGTGTGACGACAATCTCATCTACTGTTAAAACTTGCTGCTGGACAAGCGAGTCAACAAGCTACCCGACAAACACTTAACAATCACACTAGTGTGTGTTGTGAAGAATATACTCCTTCCCTCGTCTCTGATCTTGAAGGATAGCCCATTCCCAATTCGGTCTACTAACAAACACCTGCGTAACACCAAAACCCAAGTCCCACTGGTTCGCAACTCAATACACGTCCGTGTGTCCTTCGGTCACTTTGTATGCATACACACCCCCATTTCACTTAATTCTTTATCCGTTTTTGCACACCCCTATTTGCCCGTTGACTCGCGCCGTACACCCGCCGCTTGTTACACACGCCACATTCCCTTAAGCCCCTTCTACATCTGACCTAAGCCGGCCGTTGTCGTCTCCCCTTTCTCGCTCCATTTCCATTAAGCCTTCCGCGACACTGTCATGTCGCGATTACGGGACATCATGAATGACGACGAACCTGTCGTTAAAAAGGACGAGTTCGCACATTCAGATTTGCGACATTTTTCTTCTTCACTCCATCGTCATCATCATAGCCATAGTCACAGTCACAGTCACAGCCATCATCATCATCAACATCTAAACACACCATCATCTTCGTCTTCTGATTCATTTGGTCTTAAGCCTGACCAACATCATCTGCACCATATCCCTTACTACGAGTCTCCTTCATCCCCGGCCTACTACCATTCCGGCGTTCCTGTATCCCCACCGCCATCAAATTACGCCCGTGAAGTCGACCTACCATCACCAACACAGCATCTTTCCGATATGGATCGGTACGGGAATTCCACTTATGGGAATGCTGCTGCCCATATGGGAGGAGCCATGCGTTATGGACAACCCATGGATACCATGGGACAAGTCAAGTTGACGCCAGTTACCGGGAGAGTTAGTCGAGCAAAGAAGGGAATTCCTGTGCACACATGTACAGTTTGCAATAAGACGTTTACACGGGCTGAACATCTCAGGTATACAATTTTCCCCAGTGTCGTTGCTTTTTTTTTCCCCTTGTTTTGTTTTGTTTCCATGAATAGTTACCCGAGACATGGATCTACCCGGCTCGGTTCCCGTTAACCTTTGTACCACTTTATAGTGGTCCCGACACATTTGACTTGCAAAGTTGCCGGTTTTTATGCTTTTGTTTTTCTTTTTACTTGTTGTTATCTATTGAGTGTTGCTTGAATGTTGTGGGACTAACTGTATATTTCTTTTTTTTTCTGTTTGTAACAGACGTCACCAATTATCACATGGTCGTCCCGAGTTCCGTTGCCCTGCCCCAGGTTGTGACCGCGAATTTCATCGTAAAGATCTTTTAGATCGCCATCAACTAAGACAGTAAGCCAAAGTTCTATTTTGCTCCTACAGCAAGAAGAATCTACCACGGACCTCTTCTAGCTCGCCCCGCCCAGCGGAAGGAAAAAATACCATACAGAACAAAACTACGCACAGACATAATACTAACCTCAGGCCCCGTGTTCCCCCAAATACAGTGAGACTGAACCAATGAACGGTACGCACACCGAGCATCCACGTCCTTCAGCGGGCCCCCGAGACCACGGCTATCCGGGCTTTCATGGCACGTCTATGCAATCAATGACACTGCCTACACAACAACAGCCACATCCATCACATCAGCAACATATGTTGTCTGATATGCGAGGGGCTCGCCATGGACAAAGCGATTTCGGAAACCTGCAGCGGCAGACTGACGGTTTTTTGTGTTATAGCAGGGGAGCTACTTTGAGTGGAGTTCCAATGACGCAAGGAGGTACAGGAGCAGGAGTAGGAGTAGGATCTACGCCATATAGTCACGAGGAGACTTCGGCGACACAAAATGTTTATCGCGGGGTGTCGGATTATTTGCTTATGGCAGGTATTCCAGGAGCTGTAGACGGTATGGAGATGGAGATGGGCTATGTCCCTGGTACTGGAGCATCGCCACGCAATGGGGAGTTTGGTCTTGCACGAGACGTCGGCCAGACATGGATGCCAGAAGATATTCGAGACATGGGGTTCCCTATAGACATGGAGACGGAAGTGCTACAGAGCACTGCTGAGGGGTATAGAATGCAACATGAGAGCAGCGAATATGGATGTATAATGCCGGGTTACGGCGGAGTTGGGCTTTATTGAGTAAAGCACGGGGTATGACGTGGATCTTTCTTAAGGGCTTACTACGAGTTGTCATGGTTTTCGCCATCAGTATTGTCTGTTTGCTTGCTTGTTCTTTTAAAATATATCAGGCCTTTTTTTGTTATCTTGGATTGTCGTTGGGATTAAGTGTTTCCGGATCGGGATATAACTTAAGGATGGACCGGTGATCCTCATGGTTTGTTTACAATCTGACATTTGGCATTCCGAAACACCCGAAACAAAAATAGAATCATGTCCTCATTGTGCCATGTGGGCAGTTAAGGCTTCGTTGGGAGTTTGTCGGCGTGCATTTTCTGTACATACACACACACAAAAGCTGTCAATATGTCTCCGAATGTAATTAAAACGGTGAAGGATTATGCCACTGGATTCGGTTTCTATTTTTAACGCGCCAACGCGGCAGGCGCTTAATCATGGGTAGGGTCCGAGACCTCGGTAACCCTAAAGTTGCAACATCGCACAAGAGCTGAGACGTGCCTTATCTGCTATGACGACGAAGTACTTGCTGACACGAGATAAGTTTCCGCGTTGTTGACAAAATGAAAAGGGTGCTCAGCCTCGTAATGCTCCCTCATGACTAACAAACTTCTTTTTCACAAACTTCATATGTACATACATACATACATATGTACATAGTTCTACGCATTGATCAGCATATCTCGGAAAGCATCTCGGACTAACAACAGTGTTAGATGACTAAGCAGTATTTCGATTTATCAGCAACACGGCCGGTGATTTCAAAGGTATTGTTTAAGGGGTCATATCTGGAGCATATATGACGTCGCAAAGGAACATGCTGTGCTAGATTTGAATCTACTTTATCCATATTCATTAATCGCAATGTCTCCCCGCGAAAATGATCCACTTCTGCCATCGGCGGACCGGCCTGATGTCACCGTAAAAGATGGGGTGCCTATGTCTCGTCGTCGTGCCATATTGCTTTCCATCTTCATGTCCCTTTTGATATTACTTCAAGGTATGTAAGAACCATTCCTAAAAATAGCCATGTTCTGGACTGACCTTGAGACCCACAGCTTCCAACATGTCCGGCATTGCGATCCTTCAGTCCCCGATTCTGACTACGCACCCCTCACTTACACCGATTTCCCTGACGGTGTCGTACTTACTGCCTCTCTCCGCGTTCACTCCTCCGATATCTCATATGACAACCTTATTTCCACCACGCATCCTGATCCTCCCTATTTCTTTCCTCATCGGACTCGGAAACTTTCTCACCGCCGTTTCTCCCAACGCCACGACGTTCCTTGTGGGGCGGGCCCTCGCGGGTATCGGCGGAGCTGGATCCTTCAATATGGCTATAATTCTTATTGTGCGTCTTTGCAGTGTGGAGAAGCGTGGCCGTTACCTTGCTGCTGGGAATGTTGGGTTTACCATCGGCTTGTCATTTGGAGCTATGTTATATGGTAAGTTGGCGGAACTTATTGGGTGGAGAGGGGTGTACATGGGCCAGATTCCTTTTGCATTCATATATGGATTGGGAATCTTTCTGGCAGTGCCCAGAACGGCGGATCGGAGAGGTATTACTGTCCGGGAGCGTCTTGGGGTGTGGACAAGACTTGCCATGGTTGACTATTTCGGAGTGATTCTCTTGGTCATTGGAATTTCATCCTTCCTTTATGGGCTGACCGGCACAGTGAACTGGCCGGTCTTGGCGGCCTCTATGTTGACCTGCGCCGCTTTTGTTAAATGGGAAACCTCCTACACGGCACGACCAATCATCCCTGTTTCGATCCTGATGTCCCGTCGCATGGCACTTGCCTGTGTCGCTCAAGTTATCTTTGTCGCAGCTCGGTGGTCACTTTTATTCTATGGACCTATCTACATGTTAGCGGTGAAGGGTCATTCTCCGGCTACGGCTGGCTCCATTCTGATTCCGACTAACTTTAGTTATGGCGGTGCCAGTCTAATAATTGGATGGCTGCATATTCGCCGGGGCGGAAGTTTTCTCGCGGCTACGAGCATCTCTTTTGTCACATTCGCCGCCTCCATGGTTTTTGTCAGTTGGGCAACTGGCAGACAGGATGTGTGGTTCTTTGTGGCGGTCTTTATCAATGGTATGGCTACTGGTGGTGGTCTAAATTATTCACTGGCACATATTTTGCATCAGACACGAGACGTTGACCATGGTGTTGCTACGGGACTTTTGGGTACTTTTAGGGGCTTTGGAGGTAGTTTTGGCACATCCATTGGCGGAGGTATATTTATTCGCCTATTGAGAAGGTTCTTAGAGAATGGCTTCGAACAAATAGACGGTGAGCGGCCGAGGCCTGACCGAGAGGCCTTGATCAAATCATTGATTGGGCAACCGGGGATTATCAAAGATCTTCCATACAAAGATCAGGCTGTGGCTATTGCTGCTTACTCAACAGCCTTGAAGGATCTGTGGTACATTTCGGCCTTGGTAGCACTCGGGGCTGCCATTCTAATTCTCGGCTGTGGTCACGAAGGAGCCGAAGATGAGGAACATGATAGTTCTGAGGAGTAATCGCCGTAGCCATGTTTCACAGCTATTTATCATGTCATGATTGCATTACATATAGAAGGTGACACTACTGTATGACTGCATAACGTTTATGATGGACAAGTTTGATTGGTGTACAAGTGTATGTCTTTGATTGTATTGTTCTTACAAAGCGGAATGGTTGTTACATTGTCAGAGTGTCTCAACATAACCGGCCCGCCTTCTGGTTGGTTATTTTACTAGAAACAGAAAGCTTTAGATGTTCTCAACTAAGCGACCAATCATAAGTTCTCGTTGTGTGTTGTGAGACAGCAAGTCTTTTGTTTTAACAGGGGCTCTGCCATCACGGTGGTTTGGGGATACAGGACGCCACGGCGTCGGAATGACCCCTTCGCTTGGAGATTGGTAGTGTTAAGATCTTTTGGGTTTGTAGCATGGCAAGACTTGTTATCTGATGGGTGGGTGAGTGTCACTTCTTCAAGAGCCGATGTGTGGAATTGGGCTTCGGAGACATGCCTCGAATGGGATTTCCGGAACTGGATGTCTTGGTAAGGCCTAGACACGATCGCATGTGAGATTTGCGACAGTTTTGGCTTGAGGAGATGGTGGTTGGGGGTGGCTTGATGGTCGTGATAACCCTATGAATCATCACAGTAATTAGATGTGAACAGTGTTCATGGCAATCATAAAACTGTCACTAATGACAGGTTCTGTCATCACCCGGGAATCACAAGGAATTGCTCACGCGCCCCTGGTAAGTATGTATGTTGATATATGCCACCCTACATTGTAGCATCCACACCTCTCTCGTTAAATCCCAAAAGTCATCCCGCCATCGCCCCATGAAACGGCTTCCCCTCTAACGCCACGCGACACCATCACATCTCAAAACCGCCCCTAGTCGTCTTCTGTCGACAGACCGAACGGTCCGGACCATCCGATGGGCTACGGCCTTCGAGTACAAGTATCATGGCATGGTCAGCCAATTATTTTGAAGTTTGATTGGTAGACATAGACAAATCTTTTCAATATGCCTGTTGCATTCAAGAAAACTGGTGTTAGCCCAAGACCACAGGTTGGTATTCAGCGGTTAGCTACGTCAAAGTCAGCTGGTGAGGTGAAAGAGTCTATGAACTGCAAGTCGTGCCGGAAACGCAAGGTGAGATTTCTCCGATGCAATAGCTGATGATGTACTAATTAGTGTTTAGATCAAATGCAATAGACTGCGTCCGTCCTGTGAGGCGTGCCAAACATTTCAGTGTGCATGTGTTTACGGTATGTTCAATTCTTGATATACACTTGTAGGGTTAGATACAGAACTAACACCTTATAGATGCTGTCCCAAAGAAAAGAGGCCCAAAGACAGATGTCCTGGAAGCCTTACTTCGACGAGTGGATGGCCTAGAAGCCGAATTGAAAGACAGTCGAAGAAGCTTGGCAAGACAAGCCACAGTCCCAGAAACCCCTTCTCGAGATGGAAGCTTAGACATGTCGCCATCTAGAGACGACGGGGCCTCTGATGAGACATTGTATGTTCTGTCCGATGGTGAAGTTGATCGCTTGATAGACGTCTACTTTTCTCAACTTAATGGCCAGCCCCATTACATTCTTGATGAATCATCATTTCGTCAACGGAAGCAACTTGGCCAGGTGCCGGGGTTTCTTACTATGGCTGTTTGTGCCCTGGCGGCTCATCTTGTGTCACCATCGATACATAGTGCCCATTTAATTCGCCAATCTCGCCAGGCGCTGGACCTTGATCAACCATCTATAGACGCAGTACAGAGTCTGCTGTTACTGGCCATGGCTAGTATGGCGGAGGGGGATGTTAGAAGAGCTTACATGATGCTCGGTAAGTTGCATTGTTATTCTGCATGCACATACAAGGATTTATATTGACTGACTTGTGTAGTGAACGCCACTGGTATGGCGAATATCCTTGAGCTACACCGGGAAGTTGGACAAGAACTAGGGATAACCAGTGTAGAGAGAGAAACTCGACGAAGACTCTTTTGGAGTTGTTATGTCATCGGTAGACTTATGGCATGTGGCTCTAATAAGCCGTTCATGATTCCCGATTCCATGATTATCCTGAGACTTCCAGGCAATGTATCAGACAATGGGAATACACAAGGCGGACTCTTCCAACCAACGGAAAACATGATCGGTGATATGACAGCCTATAGTAGTCATCCATATTCCATGTTGATCGCCATTACTCGTATTGTTAGTAGAGCAAACGACTATCTGGCTACTGGATTCAAGACTACATCGCTTCCACCATGGGTACCGGGGTCAATATTCTCCGATATTCTCGTGTCACTCAACACCTGGAATAGTGCATTTCAAGTGCATAGACAAGGCTGGTCATGCCCTGCTTCGACTATTTCCCGGATTTTGTATCATACGGCGCATTGTTTATTGTATCGGCAATTCCTCCCGATGGATATAGCAGATGTGCATATTCCAGGACCTCAACAGAAGTTTCAAATCGAGGCAACAAATCATGCGGTTTTACACGCCAATGCGGTTGTTCAATTATACTTTGAGATCCCAGAGGTGAATACTCTTCAATGGGTGGTTTTGTTAGGATTTTGCATATCGGTCGCTGCCACCGTGCACATTCATGCAGCCCATTACATCGATAATCCGATAGGGAGAGAAATTTCTATTTTCACACAGGCGCCGACGCTTCTCCAGCAGGTCTTGAGGGCACTTGGGGAGTTCAAATATGCCCATTCCGTCGCAGAGGGTCAACGGGATACCCTACAGAGACTAATGAGTATGCATTCTGAACGTCTTGTGGCTGGGTGTTCTGGCCTTCCTGTTTTTGAACTGGGTGGATTCTTTGAGAGATATACCCCTCGTCGGAGAGCCTCTGATTTTTGCGATGATGGGGTATTACGGGATGACCTCGGCGACACTGGTAGCTTGTCAATGAGACGAGATTCTACATTTAGTAGTCAAGGAAATTCCGCGTCGTCAACACATGTGGACATCATGTCTAACGATCTTATGACGACGCCAGAACATATGGATATGTTGGAGTACTCGACTTCACCCCAGTCTGTCGGCATGTTTCCTCCAATACATACTCAATTTGACAATACAGCCCCGGCTCCGGCTACGTCAGAATCTACGACACCAATTGATTTTCCGGTATGGGATGTGGGGGATGGGCAGGTTTTTTCTTTTGTTCCGGGGTTCATAGATGGTAGTGGCGGAATGGCTTGGCCTAGTGAGACACTCGGTGCTCCACAGGAATCGGTACTGTATCATGGCGCCCACAATGCATGACGCAGTTTTTTTCTGCATGGGATGCCCGCAGGTATATTTTGATGCAGAGAGTGTTGGCTTGTGCTTGTATAGTTGTAGTGATTGTTAGAGTAAACCCGGTCTCTAGAAGTAAGCAAACAACTTGAACAATACTTTTCCACTCATGTTTGTGTTGAAGCTAGTTTTGACAGTTGTTAGAATGTCGAAGAAGCCGGGAATCCGATAGAACGTCGGGTTTTTGCCGAATGACAACGAAATGTTAAATCTATCAAAGCTCGTCAAGGTTATCTTAGCAGGTCTTGGTATTTGGCGGCCATCTAATCACCCATATTTAAGACTCTATAGAATATCGCACATATATGTACACAGCCTATCCTCTGTAGATATGCATGCTACACGTGAGTATTCTAGATGACCAAGAGAATACCACGTTTTGCTTCGTCACTCGGGGGCCGTGACCCTGACAATGCGTTGTGGCCGACCATCCATCTTGCAGGACGATATGTAATAGTGTTTCCACGAAAAAGAGGTCTAAGCGGGGTTTTGTCCCAAGCAGGGCAAAAGGATAGTTTCCGCGACTGGCGAGGAACATATTTGGTGTAGTTTCATAGAGGCGAGGAAACTAACGATGAGATATTAAGGTGGAGAGAATATTGATCGGTGGATACATATGTACATGTGTCGGCAATTCTTGTAGTTCGCCCGTTGTTGGTGAACCGGTTTTTGTCATTTGTTTGCTTTTTTTTGTAGATCGTATGGCTATTTTTTTTTTTTTTTTTGGTGGCGAGGCGATGTTAATCGTGGCTTGCTGGGGTCATCAGGGCTGAGTGGGGGTTTGCATATTTTCAAGTGAAGGATTATTCAATTGACCACGGGAGAACGACACTAGTCAGGGACAAGTTTCACTAATTCACGATTTGATGCAGGTTGACGGGAGCAAATTTCATGTCAAGAACAAAGGGAACAATGTGTATTTGTGCATTATGAGGCCGTGGAAATGGTGCCGCCCAAAAGTAAAAGAGATACAGAAAATAAGAAATAGAAAGGAAAATTCCACCAATGCCACCAGTTTGTTCTTTACCTTGAATCGCGTGTGCGTAAAATCAACAGACCACCCAACCTATTCTACTATTTAAACTGACTCATGAGTCCGCGGACTGTATCCCGCCCTAGGCTCCTTCTCATGGTCGAAATTCGTCTCGTATGTATCAAGCTCCATTCCGGAGCTACCCACCTTAGCGCCGCCTACCGCGAAGCTCTCCCGGCTTTCGCTCCGGACATTGACCGTGCGGGTCTGCAGGATGCCCGATGGTGCCCCGCCATCGATTGTGCGCAATTTGCTAGCACCTCCTGGGCCGTACCCAGTGCCTGCTTTGCCCGTGTACGCACTAGTGGTGGCGTACCGAGAAAAGAAGCCGGGGAAGGCACGCTGGAGGAGTGGCCGGAGAGTGGGGAGGTTGGAGCATACGAGGGCGCAGGTAACTTCGGCGAAAGACCAGATGGCGACGATGGCGTAGTACCAGGTTTGGTCGTTCTCTTTGGTGAGGAAGAACATGCGGACAATGGAAATGGCGACAGTGCTGGGTTATGTTAGTTTGACTGTGAATGTGAATGTAGGGTTGATAGGCAGGGATTGAAACTTACATGAAGCCAAGACTGAAAATGCCCACAAGGATCATCTTTTGGCCGAAAGGCAACTTGAGTGTGCGTAGGGCCGGCAGGGGCAAAAGTAGCACGATCAAATCGGTGATGATGTTACCAGCACCATTGCTGAAGTAGACTGGCACGTGGGGAAGGCAGTGCTTATCGGTGATACGGTAGTCCCAGTAGCCCTTGATTGGGACACAGCAGAAGATAACAACGAAGATTTGAGAAATACACCAGAGACCGGTAAGGATCAGGGCGGAGAGATAGCGCCACCGGACTGATTGGACGGCGAACACACGGTAGTATTGTGAGAGAAGAGTCATCTTGACGAAGAAGATACCAACAGTGTACATGACAAGAGTGATGTAGTACCACTAAGACAAATGTTAGTAACAAGCTTATGAAGCAAGGGAGGGCGAAAAAACCTACCATCCAGCCTGTAATCATTCTCTCCTCATCTAATTGAACGACATATTGATGGTCGCCAAGGCCATATCTTGTACCGATACAAATTGTGATACAACCGCATACCTCCATAAACCAAGCTCCTACTGCTAACCAATCATCTAACCCCATATACTCGATCAATTGTGTTCTCACATAAACTCTGGCGCCTGTCACGGCTGTCGTAATAAGTGTGAGAAAGATGACAACTCCCATAGTCATGTTGGCGTGTGAGACATACATCCAGTCTTCGTAGACCTCCGGTAACGCGATAAGGTGAGGCATTGTGGCGGTTTATTGGTGTTTTAAAGGAGTCGAAGAAGTGTCGTCTGTGTTAACCGTGTAACGTTGGTCTTTGAAGGAAAGTACCACAACACGTTTTTGGGTTGGCGTCGCCGTGTGGTGGCGTAGTTGCCCGAATATGGGACTGCGAATGCGAGATAGTGAATCCAAAGAGTAGTTGCTGGATCGACGGTAGTTCCGAAAGGGTAATTATCTTGGCGTTGACAGACAGAAACCAAGAAGACGGCAGTCACTCTATATATTCAAGCGACACTAACAAAATGGTGATACAAGAATAAAGAATACAAAGTGTGGTTGCAGCTGCGGTGACGACGCAAGGTGATCAGCAAAATACAAGACTCTAAAAGGACTAGCCCAGAGGAAAGGAAGAATCGGAGATTAAAACGAAAATGACAACTGCGAAAACCACTAGAAGGATGACTTTAGAGGAAGCAGAGCAGAGACGATGTTCGCTTGGAACAAAAGATCGATAAAGAGTGGGGGTGGAAGGAATAGCCAACTAGCAGCCGTCGTGCGATGAGCCAGTCTCGCTAACCTGTTGTGAAGAAGAGAAGAGTAGAGAGCCGAATTGCTTCGATTTTGAGAAAAGAGTGTACAGTATAGACGAAAGAGTGGACTGAGTGGCGAGGATTCGTGGGACGTGACAGTAGCGGACTGAGGTGAGGTGGTGCAACACTAACAACCAACGGTAGACACAAAAAGAAGGGCCAGCGAAAATGCCTTCTCGTGGAAAGAGACCGGAGAGGGTATTGTCAAGAGAAGAGGGTCTGGGGACTTTGTCGTATTATAGGCTAATCCATCGGTTTACCAGCACTCGAGTCCCATGGCATGGCTTGGGCGATTTTGCAACCAGACTGTGTTTTTCTCTCTTATAAGCGACCAGGTTCTGTGGAAGACCACCCACATCCCCCTGCGATGAACCAGGTTCTATCGGGCGACCAGGGGTGTCTGGTACACGCCCCGGCTCCTTGTCCGTAGTGTAGGTTGATTTACACGCCCTTTGGGGAGAGAAATGCACACCCATCATGATTTGATTTCGTGGTCGTGAGAGAAAATGGAGAGACTTGGTGGTTGGATAGAGAGAGAAGTTTTTCATGAAGATTGATAGAGTCAGATGGGTCAATGCCGTCATATCAAGATTGAATGTCGTCTTGGTGATTGTGTCTTAGATAAAGACATAAGGACGGACTTACATAGAGTGATTATCTTCCAGCAACAGCTCTAGTTTCAGCTGATTCATCGGCAAAAATACTCCTAAAGCTGCCAACCAAAAGGATTATTCCAACGGTCCTCGGGAAATACTATGGAAAGCTGTCATGTGGATACCGGCTAGAAACTTTGGTAAATGAGCTCGTGCAGACTGAAGACTATTCTTCCGCTATTCTCCCCTTTACATGTGTAGATTCCACCAAGGAACGTACATAGTTACGAACATCAAGGTCCACACATTAGCCGAACTTCAGCTTTTCTCCCGTCTATTATTCTGGTTCTCTTCTACATACGATATAGAAGCCCTGTCTGTTGCCTTATCCTTATCAATGATGGAACCTGAAAAGATGTTCGTTTGCTAGCAAGCAGAATGGTATTGTTCCAGCGTCTTTGCAGTGCCGTTGCAGCCAAGACTTGCAGCTGAGACTTGACCATTCGCCAAGAGGATTCCAAGCAAACTAGATATTTACATATTCAGTTGTTTGCTTCGAAACAAATCTCTCCGGTCGTCTTTCTGGGCTGTCCGGGGTGGAAAGCAAGTTTTGGGTCGGGACAGGGAGGTACATATGTATTTACATAGATAGCCTGGATTGGCTTTTTTTTCTCAGCTGAGAATTTAATAGAAGCTGAGGTTAATCGGCAGAAACACCGGTTCGTCATGCCGACGGACCTTCGAATTCCCGGAAACACCTCCCTGCTCGATAGTTTACACAGCACGCACATTTCATCCATCCTACCCATAGTCACAAGCATTTCCCCTTTGGAGGTCCAAATCTTGCTCCGGATGTACCCAGAAGCCACGCCATCTCCTAACTAGATGAGCTCCAATGTGCACATCACTTACCCCATCTTCCAATATTCACCATCGAGGCATCGCCTCACTCCTACTATCATCCTCCAGTCCAGCACGCAGTTATCAAATTGTACCCCGAGAAACCTTTAGTCTCATGCATGGGCCATCAACGATCCTTCACTAGCCATGCTGGTCTAGCCGATCACTACCTGAATCATACAAGGACAAGTCGTAGGCCAGTCGCTCGCCGTCCGTACTTTTTAACATGTGATATGTGATACTTGACGGGTACTATCGCGGGTGTGACTTGATAATGACGCTAGTAGTGGGTTTCGGAAGCCAAGACGGCCGGTGTGGATTAGGTTTTCGCTACGAATTCTATGGTACACGCTAAGGTCTCAGACAAACCCTGTGTTTCTTTGTACTACCCGTAGAATCTTCATAGAATCCGAGTCTTCCTTCAACGCACCTGTTTCCTTTCACGAATCCAATTGCAACATATCAGTTTCTCTTTATCGGGCCACCCAGGTCTATAACTTTGCGTTGATTTTCCTCACTGACGCAGCTGGTGGATTTGGGCATACGATCTGCACATAGTTCAGGCGGGGTCCCTGTCACAAAAATTCGCTAAGACGGCACTGCCTGACAATGGTTTTCGAGAGCATATAGACCTCAGTTTCACGAAAATAACTGTGCCGTGGCCATGGGATCCATTGACATTGGTGACCGTTTCGGAGGACTTGGCGGCGAGGGATTTCGGGAAATAGATGTTGCTTCCAGAATAATCCTTCGGTGGTGTATCCGGCTTGTGTAAAATTAGTGTGGGGACTGACTTTTGACTTAACATCCCTTTGGATCGGGATACAGCAGATCTAACTTTAGTAAATGCAATCAATCGTCATGACAAAAAGTCCAAGTAAACAAGAAAAGAAAACCTTCGTCTTGGGGATATCCGACACCTAACCCCTCATTCTCCAAACTTTTCTGGTCCAATTATGTCTTTTGTTTCGCGCCTATATTCTCCGGTACAGCCCATTAACTGGCTGAGAAGCAAAGATCACCCCCTGTCGCCATGCCGTGGCTGCATGAAACATCGCCTGTCATTCGTCCGTCGTACACATGTCCAAACCTGGCGTTTTCTTCAACAGCGTACTTTTGGTGCCTTGCAGATGTCATTGGGACTTGTGACTTGCTTCCATTCTAAACTCTGGTTCGCCAAAAAGAGCCGCCGAGGGATGGCGGAATATGTGACGTTGTCTGCTTATCATCAAGTGATGTGATGGACATGGACTATGCCGTATCATCGCGCCGCTTGCACCACTTTTTTTTTTCCTGAGTATATTCACCTGAGTGCAGAGGACTTAATGGGGTGCATTCATTATGTCGCTCTGATGGCCAAACAAATGGCACCTGAGGCTCTTCGCCTCATTCTCGAGCCACAATTTTGCGGGTATTTAAACATGTTTGACTGATGCATCGGAGAAATATCTTCATGTCCGTTTGGTTGTCGGTACCTCCCCATGTCGGTTGTGGAGATATATTCCTGTTTTCGTGCGCATACGTACAACAATACATACCTTAGAGACGGAGTCCGAACGACATTCTATCATGTGGGCTTCGTGGACCTGTCTCAAGATGAGATGGTAGTCGTGCACCACGTGTCGCCCTGAAACATGGTACTCCTCGACTACAAGTCACAAAGAAAGTTTATTCACTCAGCGCCAATCGTGTAACTCTAACGGTGACACTATTTCTTCCGGTGGTGTTCTAATCTTTGGTTGCATAAACACAGACATTATATACCAAACATAAAAAGAAAGGTACCGACTTAGGAGAAACAACCCGAAGCTGTCACATTTGCATATCAACCCATAGTTCCTATTCCGCATGTCTACCCCATTCGATCAGTATGCGGGAAAGGATAGAAGTATGGCTGCCTCTCGTTATTTGGAGCGTATGTCCCGTGATACCAACCAAACTAAGCAAACTTGAATATAGCATCATGTGGAGAGACTTCTCTTTCGACTATGCATAATAAGAACGGATTTGTGATGATGCAAGAAGGACCGACGGTATCTATGGCATGGGTTCAAATCTCCACGTGCAGGTTATAGGAAGACAGACCAGGCTCCCCCAGTCAACCACCAATTCCGATCATGATCTTATCCGTTTCATGGAGGTCTGTTTGTTGTGTCGGATTTTTGAAAAAAAAAAAAACACCGCATTTGGAGAGATGAATGGCCGGCTGCTTAGTTATCATTCCAAGAGCCGCGAGATGGTGTGGTGGATCAAGCTTCTTTTCACGCATACAATTGCACGGGGTCTATAATGGTCTATGTCTAGTTACGATCGCAAAGGTTCCTGGCATATTACATACTGCCACTCTCATCTATTGGTTGTCTACATATAAATGTTCGTGCATGAACACAGGTATAGGAATTAAGCATATAACCATGAATGTGGATTCTATGTACATCGACGTCCATGTCTCTGTCAAAGTCTACTTACTTAAAGATTCGTCCTATCGCCTAGACAGAAAACGTACATATATATGTATGTATAGTCATTCATGAACCCAAGCAATCGGATACGCTAGTTCACATCCTCGTCTATGCATTACAATGCAATCCCATAAGGAAACGGAACTTGCCATATTTCGACACCGCCAACTATGTTCCGTCCATAGACACACTATCATGGTCTCCCGTGCTCGGGTCCACACCTACGAGTGCACATACACACACACACACACTGACTTCCCCGTCTGGAAACGCCCTTTTTCTTTGTTTTATATATGTACATACATCGCAAGATAGATACAGAATCATACATGCGTATTCTCATTGTCTGTATCGGCCTTCTACTTTTTTGTTCAGTGCACGATGTGGTCTATGGCCGTGCATACACCACGGGCGTTGCTACATGTAATCTCCTCGTGGCCATCGAGCAAAACCATGTCGCATCTTGGTCTGACCGCTAGATATGCACAACGTCTGTCGGCTGTCCAAACCACAATGCGCCGTCGGTGGGCAGAAACACGGATGCAGATGGTATTTATGTCAGTATGGATGTAAACTTGCGAGGCTGGATATCGAATTACACACCGAGCATACGGTATGTCAATCGGGCCATAACGGTTACTTATGCCTTTCCAAATCTCCTAATCGGGAATTTTTGACAGCCGGACTCGACCAAGCTCCGGTGGACCAAAAATGCCTAGGTGTGTGTTTGGTCGGAGAATAACGCATGGCAAGATGTGGATAATTTTATTCATCTGTGCTGAAAAGGAGGAGATGTCCGTACAACTCCCATCTATCGGAGCTTTACCGGTGTGTGTACACAATGTTTGAATAAACAACTTCGACGGCCGAGATCACTGGGCAATTCTAGGCGCTTTTCTAGAAGCTGGGGTATGCCTCACTCCTTTCGGAGCTTTTACAAAGTTAGAACAAACTCAATGTGGCCGTCGTATGTATTTGTATTTCGCATGTTTATGTGTGTGCATATGAGTTGATTAACCGCCAGAGGGGCGGTGAAATGAAGACGCACAGATGCAGGATACATAGCGCCTTTGACAGAGGCTGGTATTTGTGCCATCAAAATAAACATCAGATAATCTCGATTACATATGTCCGTATAGTTGGTATTAGCTACGGTATGGCCGGTAATTCTTGGCTGAGGGATACATCGTTAGAGAAATTTGAGCTTTTGCTAAACAAATATTCTGCGATGCGGACACAAGACGGATTGCAAAGTGTCTACTTTTTCAAGCTGGTCGTCATTCTAACCCTTATATATAGTTGTGCATTGTTTGCTTAGGGATACACACATTTATATAGACATGCCTCTGAACCAATGAATAGTGACAAACATAAGCACATCTTGAGCCCCACTTTAATACTAAAACACTGCAACAGTACTCGGTCACAGTTAGGGTTAGCCACATAACCCATATCCGGGAAACCTGGGGAGAAACCCCCGCCGATTGCGGCTAGAGGATAATGACGTCTTGTAGTGCTAAATGACAGCTCCGCGGGGAAATGGAGAAAAAGGCGGGAAGCTGTTAGATTTCTCCAACGTACCGGGGATTTATCACACCGAAAATTGAAAATAAAACTCCGGCTCTTTTGACCTCATCAAAGTCAAGTGTCTACCAACATTATACACATGCACTTAGTGTTTTCTTTGTATCAAGTGAAAGCCTTTTGTTGTCATTGAGAAGGAACCTCCAATGCACTTAGAAAATCCTTTTGGGATATAAACCAATCGCCCACGGTAAATGCGACATCCCGCTTACGCTAACACTTAAATGGCAAGTGCCTTTTTTTTTTTCGGAGGGGCAATTTTTGACGTTATAAGTAGGGAAGAAGGAACCAGAGGAAAAAATCTCTTTTGCGTCCAGTCCTTCCTAAATTTCAATCATGACGTTTGTCTCTTGCCAGAGCCTGTTACACTCTCTTCGACCTGCTTGATTTTTGTTTTGATTTCAAGTTCATCTTCATCGTTGTCCTTAATCGAGCAGAAGTGCCGTGCTACTGTGAGTACCCCCGCAACCTAAAGTTAGTTATTCTGTGCGCTTGCCGACCACGTTTTATCTCTTGCGGCGCTGGATTCGTTGCACCGGCTGTGGCCTGTTTTCCGCCGGTCATCGTTGGCCTTGTCCGAAGGGCTTCGTTCATCGACACATTGTATGTTACTAATGGCAAATAACTAACAATCATTGTATCGAATAGAGTTTAAGGCTTACTGCATTGACGAAACGTAGTGCAACCCCACCACACCGCTTCCCCGGAATCTATCCCGCTGTTCCTGTCTCGGTTCTTGTTGTTCCACTCTACCAACAACACCTCATCCATCCCGCTCTTTTGTCATCAAAATGTGCGGTGTTTTGGCTCTTATTCTCGGTCAGGTCTTGGAAGACCCTAACTTCCCTTGCCACGCTGCTGCTACTTTGCATGAAGCTCTGTACTACCTTCAGCACCGTGGACAAGATGCTTGCGGTGTTGCCACTTGCTCTGCCGGTGGCCGCATTTACCAGTGCAAGGGCAACGGCATGGCTGCCAAGGTGAGTTTGCCATGGTATTTGTGATGTCGGGACTAATTACTAACGTTACACTGAAAACAAGGTCTTTGACGAGGGTAGACGTGTGCAGGATCTGTAAGTATAAGTTGCGCTTCTTTACTATAAATTTCGGTCACCCGGCTAACATGTTGTGAAACAGTCCCGGCTTCATGGGTATTGGTCACCTTCGTTACCCCACCGCTGGTACCTCCGCTTCGGCTGAGGCTCAGCCTTTTTACGTCAACTCCCCCTATGGCATCACTCTTGCCCACAACGGCAATCTGATTAATGCCCCAGAGCTCCGTGACTACCTTGACAAGGTTGCGCACCGTCACATCAACACCGACAGTGACTCGGAGCTGATGCTTAACATTTTTGCCAACGAGCTTAATGACACTGGCAAGGCTCGTGTTAACCAGGAGGACATCTTCCGTGCTCTTGCTCGCATGTACGAGCGGATTGTTGGTGGATGGGCCTGCACTGCCATGATTGCTGGCTTTGGTACGTGAGGATAGTGTCACAGGACTCGAAAGATCATACTAACACCATGTCATTTTTCTAGGCATCCTGGCCTTCCGTGATGCTTACGGCATCCGCCCTCTTTGCATGGGTGAGCGTCCCTCGGAGAGCAACCCCGGTTCCATCGACTACATGGTGGCTTCGGAGTCTGTTGCTCTGCGTCAGCTGGGATTCCGCAACATCCGTGACATTCGTCCCGGTGAGGCCGTCTTCTTCGGCAAGGGCGCCGCCCCTGTTTTCCACCAGGTAGTCCCCCCCAAGGCGTACACTCCTGATATCTTTGAGTATGTGTACTTTGCTCGTCCCGACACTGTCATTGACGGCATCGGTGTCTACGCGTCTCGCCAGCGTATGGGTATCAAGCTGGCTGGGAAGATCCGCGAGCTTCTTGGAGATGAGGGCGTCAAGGAAATTGATGCTATCATCCCCGTTCCCGAGACGGCCAAGGTTTCGGCTGCTAGCGTTGCCGAGTCTCTTGGCATTACTTATGCTGAGGGCTTCGTGAAGAACCGCTACGTCTTCCGTACTTTCATCATGCCTAGCCAGGCCACTCGCCAGAAGTCGGTCCGCAGAAAGCTGTCCACTGTTGACGAGGAGTTTGCTGGAAAGTGCATTCTGCTTGTTGATGACAGTATCGTTCGTGGTACGACTTCCAAGGAAATCGTAAGTTTTATTCAACCTTTCATCTCATGTACTTTACAGTATGTTAACGCTTTTTAGGTTGCTATGGCTCGCGAAGCTGGTGCTCGCAAGGTTATCTTTGCTTCTTGTGCTCCCGAAATCTCCAACCCCCACATCTACGGCATTGATCTTGCTTCTCCTAAGGAGCTTGTTGCGACTAACCGCAACCGCGTCGAGATCGCCACTGCTATTGGTGCCGATGAAGTGATCTACCAGGATCTCCAGGATCTTGTTGATGCCTGCGCTGAGGCTTCGCCTGCCGAGGGCCCCAAGACCTTCGAGATTGGTGTGTTTAACGGCAACTATGTCACTGACATTCCTGCTGGTTACTTCGAGCAACTTTTGGCGTCTCGTGGCGATACTGTTCCTTCTGCTGCTATCCTCAATGGCGGCAACCCCCAGGCTACTTCGGGGACCACTAACGGTACCGATGCCAGTGGCATCAACTCGTCGACCGCTGGTAGCGCCGTCCAGACTCCTGCTAGCATCGGATCTGCTGAAGCTGCCAATGTTCGCGACAGAGATGACATCAGCCTGTTCAACTTGGCCACCACTGGCCGGTAAGAGGTTATCGAGACAGGAGACTGACGGGGTCAGAAAACACGGTGTGGATTTTTATTGTGGGATTTTATTGGTATGGCGTTAATGGCTTGTAAGCCCGGAATGTTTTGTCACGGTTGTGTTTGCACGGATTAGAGAGACGGAAAATGGAAAAGATATAGAGTTTGAGCTATATTACGTAGGCGACAGGAGATTATGAAGTCCAGCACTTGGGACGACTGGCGTCCATTAATACACGAGCTTTCAGATGATTGAAACAGTAAGAACAAACAGTGATATTCAAAATAAGGAACAAATAAAGACAAGCAAATACTCAGATCGTGACCCCGACACATATCAAGACGCCACGGAATCAAATCATAAAAAAAGAACTAACAAACAAAACCAGAAAAGACCAAAATCCAACAATCAGAGACATATAGATGAAAATCACATCTAGCTCAAAGGAGCCGAACCACCCAGAGTAGGGGTCAGAGGCTCAAAGTAGCCATCACCGTTGAAGGTGAGCTTCTCAATGACAACCTCGCGGTGAGTACCATCACCACTGGGAATAGCCCAGCGGTGGTAAGCAATGTAGAAATCATTAGTGTTGGGGATCTGAATGATGGAGTTATGACCAGTAGCATAAATGTTCATATCGGGGTTCTTCTGCAGAAGGATACCGCGGTATTGCCAAGGACCGTCAATGGTGTCGGCAGTGGCGTATCCGACGCGGTAGTTCTCACTACCAGCATCGTCAATGCTGTAAGTCATGTGGTAACGGCCATTGGCGTAGTTGACGAACATAGCCTCGCGGAAATCGGTGAGACCCTCGATCTTCTTGATGCTGAGAGACTTGGTGGAGGTCATAGTATCGGAAAGCTCGGCGTAGAGGGGAATACCGTTACCCCAGAAGAGGTAGTACTTGTTGCCGACGGGATCCCAGAAAGCAGCGGGGTCAATGGCCTGGCCGGTCTGAGTGGTCTCGGTGTTGAGGATCATGGCGAGAGAATCAGCGGTGAAAGGACCCTCTGGGGAGTCGGACCAGGCGACACCGATGGTCTTCTGGTTGACGGTCGGGTTGTTGGCGGAGAAGTAAAAGAAGAAGCGACCGTCGCGTTCGATCATGGTAGGAGCCCAGGCGTTGCCGCTAGCCCAAGAGACCTGGTTACCGTCACCACCGACCTTGAGAATAGGGGCCTCAGAACGAGTCCAGTCACCGAGGTTGGTAGACTTCCAGACATAGAACTCCTGGCTGCCCCATCCGTCGATACCATCAGTAGTAGCGTAGATGTAGAAAGTGCCGTTGTATACAAAAATGTTGGGGTCGGCGTTGTTGCCCTCGAGAACAGGAGAGTTCATGGTGACACACTTGAAGGTCCAGGTAGCAATCTGTTCGCCAGTCGCGGAGTCGGACACAGTGTAGTAGACGGGGCTGGACATATCGACGGTCTCACCAGAGGCAGGCGAAACATTGACGTAGCTAGAGTATTCAAAGCTGGGGGTCATCTTGGTGGAGTCGGTACCGGGCTTGACGCCGAAGATAACAGTGCGGTTCTCGTAAGAAGTCATGACAGGCAACTTGAGGGAATCACTCTCGGCGAGGTTGATGTTAAGAAGCTTGGTAGAGTCGATGGAACGAGCCTCGGCTTCATAGGCAGACAGAGCGCGGTTGTAGATGGTGAAGTAGCGGACACGACCGTTGAGGAGAGCATCAGAGTCGTAGACGGACTTGCCGATGTGGTTGACAGAAGTGTAACCACCGCCGATATCAGAGGGCATAAGCTTGGTGTTGGTAAGACGACCGACCTCGACACCGTTGATGTAGACGATAGCAGTGTTGTTGGAAAGGGTGTAAATCATGTGAATCCACTCGCCACGGGCAAGACCAGAGTCAGAACCGGAGCCAGCGGCCTCTTCCTGGGACCAATCACCAGAAGAAACGGCAGCCTTGAAGGGGGTACCGGTAGCGTAGAGATAACCGTCACCCAGACCACCGGCAGTGTTACCGAGACCGTAGAGGAAGTAAGGAGTAGCCTGCTCTTGGTTGATGTAGACTTCCATCTCTACGGAAACATCGTCGACACCAGCAAGAATGTTGTCGGGGATAGTAACGTAATCATCAACACCATCGAAAAGCATGTAATCCTCCTGAACGACGGAGCCACCGTTGACAGTACCATCGAAGCCATTGCCAGACTGATCAGCAATCTTGGCGCCGTTGATACCGACAGAGAAATCGTAGTGAAGAATCTGACCATCCTTGTTGGCCTTGGCGATAGGAGGAAGCATCTTGTTGAGGTTGGTGAGTTCGTCGCTGGTCAAGGGGATAACGGTACCGTGGCGGGGGTGCGAAGGAAGCTTGTAGTTCTCGGAAACCTTCCAGTCGGGGTTCTCAATGTCGTAGGTCTCAAGGGGAATGTAGCCACGACCACCGAACTCGTCAACAAAGAGATAAAACTTCTCACCGTTGATATCACCAGGGTTACTTTTGAAGATGGTGGGACCCTCGACGGCGTTGACACCAGCACGCTTACCGATGCAAGTCTGGAGNGTAGTCCACTGAGACATGTCACCGAGAAGTTCAGTGCCGCGCTCCTGGATAATATCAGTGCAACCGGTAGAAGCGGCACCCTCGTCCTTGGTGAAGCGGTGGAAGTTGTCGCCGTTCTTGATCATAGTGGTATCAATACGGGAGGAGTTGGCGTCCTGCCAGATCTTGGCCTCGGAGAAGTTGATGAAGTCACGGGTGGTGGAGTACATCATCCGGTGGTAGGAGTTGGTAGTGTGTTTGGGGTCATCCTCGGGGTAAAGCTCAGAGGCCCAGTAGACAACGTACTCGCCGAGATCCTCATCGTAGAAAGCTTCAGGGGCCCAAGTGTTACCCGCAGTCTCGGGAGAAACAAGAACGTGGCGCTGCTCACCCCAAGAAATCAGATCGTGAGACTCCCAGATTTCAAGATAACGAGAGCCGGTGCGGACAGAATCGCCCCAGGTGGTACCCGAGCCAATGGAGAGATCAGTGGCAATAATCCAGAAAGTATCACCCTCGTGAGAACGGAGAATGAAAGGATCGCGAAGACCCCAGGTGCCTTGGGTGCTGGTTAAGACAGGCTTGTTGCCGTTAAGCTCGCGCCACTTAAGCGCGTTGTTGCCAACCGAAGAGGCCATGTAGATGTTCTCGCCCTCCTTGCTGTCACCAGTGAAGAAGGCAAATCCGTAACCGGCAAGTTCACCCATGGTGTAAGAAGCGATGACCTTGGCATCAAACTCACGAGTGTAAGTATCGTTGCCGGTACCAACCTCGGCGGTGATAGTGACTTCGACGTCTTGGGATTGGCGGGTGACCTTGCCATCGGCAGTAATGACATCGGTGTTGGTAGAAGACCATGTAATGTTGGAACCATCGGAGGCAGTGGTAGGAAGGTAGAGATTGCCACGGACGGCACCAATATTGTTGATGGAAAGATCAGAAAGACTCTGGTCACTGTACGCGAGGGCCTTGGCGGCAAAGGCCAAGGACATGATGATGTATGTGGACATTGTAGAAAGTTTGATATGCCTTATAAGAAAAGAAGAAATGGAGAATTGGGATAAATTGGAATGTGAATCCAGAAAAAGATATGAATGTGAGGCTTATCAAAAGACAAAATGGTAATGACTGTAGATTATCAGCAAGCCGACAATATGGATCAAAAGATAAGATGACGAAAGAGTGAATCGAAGGAAACAGACACTGAGGCCTGAAAAAGGAAAAGAAAATGCTGAAGAGAAAGAAATGCAAAGGAAATGACAGAAATGAACCGCGGTGATCCGTGGAGAACGCAGCTGAATGATGAGCCTGATGATGATAAACGACAATGAGAGAACGAAAAGCCGGACACACGACGGTTTATATCGATATGGTTACGAGACTTCCCCGAGGTGTGTGTCAAGTTCCTCAAACGGATATACATGCATCTGACTTACACGGACCATGGGGCGGAACATGCGCTTCTCCCGATAGACTAGCGAGTGGACAATGATGTTTTCGTCTCAAGTTTCGATGGCTGCCACTGTATCAAACATAACGGGAATCCGCTGTAGCCCCGGGGGAAGGGGTAATGGAACGATAGAACGAGCCTGCAGAACTATGTATGGATGAGGCAGGGTCACCACATTCATGCGACGTGTGATATGCATTTTTGGGGTACGAACACTGCCTGCAAAGATGGGGATCTCGGCGGAATGAGTCAGCAGCCACGGTGATGGAAGGTTATGCTGAATACGATCGGAGGAATTGTTGGTAGAATGGTCGGAAAGACGGGTGGCGCGGCAGTCCGGGAGCCACGCCAACATGTCACGAGGGGGGTGCTTTAGCTGAGGTTGCTTTCAATGTCGGGAGATATTGTACGAACACTTTCAATAGTAGTCAACCTTTGCTATGTCGTTGGCTAACTACCGCTACATACTTGCTGGATTTATACATATGTGAATCGGATACAATATAGCATACACTGCATGCTAACGAGAACATATAAAACTACACATGTATAGATGTATGTACATACGTATTCGATCGATTCAAGATCGCGATACATCGTCCTCGACTATCTGTGTATGTTCTTACAACCTTGATAGGACCCACTTTATCTGTAACACGCCGAGTCTCTTGACTGCGAACTCAATCTTGGCATCGTGGTGCTCAGACCAAATTGAGATCCCGATCGAAACCGTCTCAAAATAGGAAACGAAGTCACCATAGGTCAAAATGACGCCAGCGATTCTTACGAGGAACGAATTCTGAAAATGCATCACGCAGGAAGCATCATTGGAGCTGACTCCAGGTAATTAAAGAGTCGCTTGGCATGAAACGGGCAGTTCGTTTGTAAGCATTTGCATTGGTAAGCATCGATTTTGTTTGGAGAAAAACACCTATGTGTGAATCGAAATAGATGTAGAATACGAGAAAAATGGCGAGGTCCAATATACGTGATTGATGCGGCTTTAGATGATATTAACAGTGAAACTCCGATTTCAACTTACCACAGGTAAGTAATGTCTGTATATGCTATGTGATATTGATATAACTCATGATAGCTGTAAAGAAACACACCCATTATTCAAAAATGAACCTCTTCGCCGAATTACAATGATTCAAGGTCAACTGTAGGGTTATACACCAGGGTTTATATTCATCGACAGTTCATATTGCACCCACGATCGGAGGTTTTTTTTTGCCGAATCGAGGAACGTGTGTAGATGTCAGCAAACAGTGTTAGAAGATGCATGGCTCATGCGTTAGTTTCGATCTCTTACAACACAATTAGCCGGTACCCGAGAACCACTAAAATCGAAAACACAGACTTTCCAGCGATGAGATGTCAACTATCCAACACAAAGCTTGTTGATAATATGGAGTTCACATGCTTGCGATGGATGGACATATAATAATAGTGTAGTCAAATACATGCCAAGTAAAAAACGCCGCCTGCGGGTACTCGTCAAATGTTGAAATAGCATTGCCACGAAGGATTCATTCAAGGCATAGAAAATTTAAAAAAACGAATGTGAAAACCATTATGCATTACAACCAGATTAAACCATAAATAAACCATAAAAGCCAAGGCACAAAACTCAAAACCATAAAACGCCATTACCATAATACCCCAACTAAGAAAAACACTGACAAGCAAAACTTGTGTAGATATAGGACGTAAGCCTGATTTCCTTACAGAAGCGCCATATTGATGCATATCCTCATGGCTCCATGGCCACTGGAGGAATGTACCACGTTGACATGGGATTTTGAACATAGTCCCACCCTCCAAAAACAGATCCAAACATGTCGTCATCCAGGGAGTCCAACCGACATTCACTTCCACCTAAAGTTCCACTGAGAAGACTGGTGAAATCGGTAGAAGTCATGACTGGTGCTTGTCCACCAGAGGTAGTCACGTTACATGAATCGATATTGACCGGCAGGGGAGGAATTGCCATCGCCTCTGGCAAAGGTGTCAACCCCACAAGATTTGAGAAAAGCAACTGATCATCTAGGGGTACTGATGGCTCTTCTGTCTGCTTGTTGCGCGCCGAGGTGACCATATCCCTAATCTTCTTGACACATGGCCATGTTGGAGCAATGGCATCCATGGCGTCAGTGAGGAAAGTAAGGTTTCTTGTGACGTCAGTGTCATCCCAGGACGACTGATCAAAGAATCTCTTCATGAGAACTGTGCCTGCAGCCGTCGAGAGAGTATGAACAAAATCTAGGGGCAAGCAGCGGTAATCATAGTAGCGAGAATATGAACGCATCAATCTCAGAATAGCCTGAAGAGACTGATAGCAGATTTCGACGTCCTCACTGGTGGCAATTCCGGGCTTGGAGAAAAGTTGCTGGGGTGGACGATGAAGGATGATCATCAGAGTGTGAAACGACATACTGTCGGGGCGTTAGCGAATTCGATAAAAAAACAAGAAACAGGAGTATGGAAACTTACTGGAGATGTAAAACTTCGGGTGGGATTTGTCCGACAGTCCATTGATTCCAATGTAACTTCCCTGGCAAGTCAGATAGCCACTTGATAAGAGCCGAGTGTGCTTGTCTAGCTTTAGCAGCGACTACTGCGCTATCTGGGTTACTCCGACGGTTCTCAAAAATCTCTGTGATGACGGTATGTGTGATTTTGGCAAGCTCGGCCTGGAGAATAAAACTGCCGATCAAGGCATATCCATCTTCATAAGCCGTGGCAGAAGTGTTCTCAGCGATATAAGTGTCGAGTAACTGCTCCCAGTCTTCTGGATAAGGGATACGACTGGTGTTACGAACATCTGACTCTTGGGGATACAAAGCTGGTGGACGGCCAAAGTATAAACTGAGTTGCTTGTCAACAATGAAAGCACCCCAGTATACACGACGGAGAATTTCGCAATCAATCGACTTGTCAGCCGGACCACTCCAGTTGTGGGGATCCAGATGAAGACCCATCTCATGGGCAAGACGGAAAGCCATACCGCAGTAAAGCCAACCTTTGCTCGAATTATCAAGACCAATCTCGCGATGACCAAGGAGAATCAGCGATTGCAACATACAGAGGTCTGGCTTGTCGAGGTTGTTCATAAGCATTGAGTGAGCTTGTGCAGCATACATGGATGCGATGGTGGGTGCTGTTGGGCCGTCGGAGACAGAAGCTCCTACAGCACAAATTGAGTAGAGAAGAAGATCCGAGTAGTATTTCCCTGACCCAGTATCGTAGTCTCTGAGGAAGTACTCGCGATAGATAATCATGTTGTAAGGATACACCATCTTGAAGAAAGTGGCCATCATCTTCTGAGACATCTCATGATGTGGCGCGTATGGGAAGGCATCGGGGCTAGGACTTTGCGCTGGCTCGGATTGCTTGTCATCCACCTTAGTGTCGTCAATGTGAAGGGCGGCTGAGACATTGTCTGAGACATGTAATTGGTACAATGAAGTACCACCATAGAACTGACTCGCGTTTCCGGTCTTGGCCTTTCTGAGATATCCCGCCTTAGGCCGGGCTAGCACTACATCGTTGTCTACCGAGGGAGATGCCAAAGTGTCCACAGAATTTGATAGTGATGGAGGAGTAGAAAATGAAGCCGCATTTGCGACCATGGGAGAGTATGAGACCAATAGTTGATCTCTATCTTCTGGGGCAGCAGCAGCCACTTTGCGAATGAATACATCCAGGGTTGCTACTTGGGCTTCAAGCGCTTGCACATATGACTTGCTAACTGGGCGCTGCTTTTCACCAGTTCCACGAACACAGTCTGTGTTTGCTTTGGCACATTTGCCACATGGTTGATTCCGGTCGCATTTTATCTGTTGATTTGGTGTTAGACTGGGTGGGTTACGTTGACCAGATGTTAAATGTTACACACCTTACGACGACGGCATCTTTCGCATCTGATGGTTTACACAAGACATTATTTTCTTGTTAGTCAAATGTTTTACTTTTTTTGGGGCCATTCCATTAGGGGGTAACACATATAGAGTTTAATGGCACCCGTTAACAGCACCTCGCAGTTTAAACTTACGATGTTTTGATGGGCTCCCCTATACAAGTTTTGGGTGGCTCTGGGGAGGAGCCTTCAGACTTCAGTTGAATTTCCGCTGGCGACATGGCTGTTGTGGCCGCTAGCAAGGCGTGTTGTTTTACCTCGGGAACCCGTCCCTGGGTGCCGGCGCCGAAAACTGGGGTTTGAGCGGAGATGGCGGTCCGGCAGACAGGCCTCTCCACTATTCACACAATAAAGTTCGTTGGCTCACCTTCCCAATCAAGGAATGTGTGTAAGACAACGACAGCACTGAAAAAGCACAGGCCGTGGTTCGGGCGGCGGGTGTTCGGGGGTTGAAGAGCGTTGGTCACGGCGGCCGACGGAGACGTTTAACGGAAAGGGTAACGGCGGTATAACGAACGCAGACGTGAGAGGGAATGAAGGTAAAGAAAGCACGATGGTTCTGCCGTCGGCGGAGTTTCGCAGACAGTTATTACTATTTGTGCTGAGCGGATTTATAGACGTGCACAGAACAAAAAACTTTTTTGGCAGACTTCTTGGGGCCTTCATAGTACGTAACTAGAACGATTATAGGTCTGGGGAGCGACGATTTTTCAGTGGGGCTTGTTCCTGAATTTCCTATTTGGGTGAAGGATTGGACTGGCCGCCGCCGTTGGCAGCGCCGATGTTCGATTATTCAACTACAGGGGGCTTTGGAGTCATGGAAACGTGAAAAATTGTGGAGAAAGAGTTGCCTGTTTGGGAGAAATGTTGACTCAACCACAGCGCATACGTGGGATAAGTGCATGACTGTAGTTGAGTGGGTTCCATTAAACCGGGACTTGCCACAACCGGGGCGCGAGGACGGACTTGGCGACGGCATCATGCGGGATGCTGCGGGTACCCAAGGGACTGACAGGTGGAATAATGGCTGGGCTCATCGCGTAAAGCGAACAAAGGACAGATGTCTCAGCGATAGTTGACACTATTTTCGTGATGTTGCGACGTAATATGCAATAAAGCCATGATTGACAGCGAGCTAAATCGAGGTAATAACCAATCAAAGAACGTCGGTCGATAAAGCATTGAAAAATGACAAAAAACAATTGCCGTTTCCCCTTGCATTATACATATGACTCCTCCAATTGGATCGGGCACTCACTGCTTAATATCTGAGTCAACAATGTCAAGCACCAGCATATGACCAGGCATGTGGCCCATGACGATGCCATCAATTTTTGCTCGTGCGATGGCCTCCTGTGGCGTAACGCCACATCCCCAAAAGACGGGCACCTCCTCATCCGATCCGTGAAGGGTTCCCAAGGGTTTGCCGTCGAACGTAAGCGGGGCATCGCCCCATTGTACGACGTCAATGTCGTCGATGCCGAGTGTCTCGAGGGCATCCCAACCCCAAGCGATGGGTTCGCCGTGTGTAGCGCCGTACTGTGCGGTGATCTGTCGAACTCTTGGTATGTCCGATGGTTTATATGGGCGCATAGAGACAACGTAAGTCCCTCCTGTGAAGACGCCTGCCGGGCATAAAGGTAGCTTGGTTCGGTACATGGAAACATTGCGATGAAGGGTAATATGCCTTGGAGTTAGATTAGCAGATGTGAGCTCACTCTCGAAGCTGTAAGAACACCCTATCAAGAAGGCAGTATGGTCGTCTGTCCAATGTCTTTTAAGATCGGTGACTGCGGCTTCCTTCAGCCTTCCGTCTTCGTATACATTGTATCTGGGGAAGTCGGTACGGATATCGAGAGTGTTGCTGGTAGTGATGATTCTATCGTCATCGATGAAAGGAATGTGTGATATCAGAGATGAAAAGTCGCCAGGAGAACGAGACTCAGCAATTAAAGGACATGGGACGGGGTTCCGTAGACACAGTGAACGAAAGTCAGCAGCATATCGTGAAGGTAGAACAAGAAGATTGGCTTGAATAAAGCCTGGAGCTGTGCCTGATGTATCGGTACTCAGAACACCATCTCGGGCCGCCAAGCGGACTGTCTGACCGGTGCATCCAGGCACATATAAACACTCAAGTGAGGAAGACTCCATAACGCAACAAACTATGAGGTAAAAAATGCAAACAGCGGAAAGACAACAAAAAAGGGAGTGCGAATTGGAGATGTTGTGGAGGACTTATAAGACAATCTGGGAGCCAGAAAGCCTTTGAAGGACAGGGGCTTCCGGGTCGGACATGGTCAAGCTCACGCAAGTTACCCGATCGAGACATTCAATCGATCCTTACTTTTGGCATTAAGTGTCACGAGAGCATAACTACGGTCTATTAAGAGCGAATGAGATGCTTTCTGCATGTTCCGGTAGTACATGCCTCCACTGGATCTGGGCTTAATAGCCAAAATGCTAGTCCGTCATTGGCCGAAACGGGGGTCAACATCCGTTATGATCGGGAACCATCGAGCGGGGAAGAAGACCGTGGTTATGTCTCACATGGAGACGATCAGCCGTCGGGAAATCATGTCTGCACGTGTACATACATACATATATGTGTGTAGAGGCAGACTGCGATAAGTACGAATGTGTTTATAGATTTCATAAGTTGTAGATGATTATCTTCACTACGTCACTGCCCTTCAGTCATATAAATGGGAGCATAAACAAAGAGAAACCATAAACCAAAACCACTATCGATTTAAAAATCCCCTCTAAAAGCAGGCGGGTATGTACATGCGGTGACGTCGTCGCAAGGTGCAAATGCATCATCTCCGGCAGCTTCCAATCCGACCTTGATAGCGACGGACTTTCACTGCCGTGATTGCTTCAATCCCAAGCATAGGGTTACAATAACCCAATTCCTCTACTAAATCCCTGTAATCGCTTCTTGGGGTAGCTGAGAAAACGATAGGATTCCTGTGGCCAAGGCCATTCACCACTAGTTTTGAAGGGAATTACCAATTCGACTGTCCAGAATGAATTAGAGCGTATGCTGAGCTTGGGGCAGACATTGACGTCTTTATATCCACTTATTTCAAAACCATAGGGTGTATGGCATTGATGTTGCGAATACATGTATGTATGTTCACATGCAATATAGATTGGTAGGTAACTCCTATTGATATGATAGTGATAAGAGTACAACCACAACCACATCCATAAGTCGTCTCACATGCCACCTTTGTTGCGACCCCGCACAGATAGGCTTACAAACCAACATAGAGAAAATAAGATTCGTCCGTTGGGAATACAAAAAACTGGTGTTTCCTGTTGTTGCGCAACGGAAAAGTCTTGATTCGGATACTATATTTCCCCGCCGGTCTTTGACCTCCATTCCTGATTTATAATTGGTACTTATGTATGTATGTACATGTACCTCTTGCCAGTAACTATCACTTTCATACATACATCCATACAATACTTGTGAACCCCCCAGCCAGACCTGGGAATATCCTACAAACATCAAATAACACACCCGACACCAAAATGACGACCTCAACTCCTAACTCTGGGATCCGCATCTCTATCGACCGTGGCGGTACTTTCACCGATGTCCATGCTGCTATACCAGGACGTGACGACGTCATTATCAAGCTTTTATCAGTCGACCCAGCCAATTACCCTGATGCGCCAACCGAAGGCATCCGCCGTGTCCTAGAAAAGGTGACAGGCAAAAGCTTCCCACGAGGCCAACCTCTCGATCTTGATCTTGTCGAACGAATTCGCATGGGAACTACTGTTGGTACTAATGCTCTTTTGGAACGCAAAGGAGCGCGGAGCGCATTGTTGATCACGAAAGGGTTCAAAGACTTATTACGGATTGGAACCCAGGCTAGACCAGATATCTTTGATCTCAAAGTTGCATTGCCGGAACCCCTGTATTCTGATGTTATAGAAGTGGATGAGAGGATCACCTTGGAAGGGTTCACCGAAAACCCGTTCCCCGACTCGGTAATTGAACCAACCAGCCCGAATCATGTCAAGGCCGAAACTGGTGAATTAGTGAGGATCGAGCAAAAGCCCAACCTCGAGCAGGTCGAAAAGGACTTACGACGTCTTTGGGACGAGGGCTATCGATCAATCGCAATTGTCTTCCTGCATTCATACCTATACCCCAACCATGAGCAGCTCGTTGGAAAGCTAGCAAGACAAATCGGTTTTTTGGCAGTGGAAAGTTCGGCGGTGCAGCCCATGATCAAAGTGGTGCCTCGAGGAAATTCGGCCACAGTTGACGCCTATTTGACGCCTATCATCCAGGACTACATTGATTCTATCTCAAAACACTTTGTCGGAGGGTTGGGATCTCATGGATCGCGTTGCGAATTCATGCAATCGGACGGAGGCCTTGTTGATTTCCGAAGTTTCAGCGGCCTAAAGAGCGTGTTGTCGGGTCCCGCCGGTGGCGTAGTGGGATATGCTCAAACCACATATGATGATGAAGAGAAAAAGGCTGTGATTGGCTTTGACATGGGCGGCACGTCGACAGATTGTTCACGTTTTGCCGGCACATATGAGCATGTTTTCGAGACAACAACGGCTGGAGTGGCAATCCAAAGCCCACAACTTGATATCAACACGTAAGTTGTTTAAACTCGCATAAAATCACCACCTCTCAATGTATTAACAAACTCTAGGGTTGCTGCTGGTGGTGGCTCCATGCTTTTTTGGAAAGACGGGCTCTTCGTTGTTGGGCCGGAATCAGCAGGTGCTCACCCAGGACCTGTCTGTTACGGAAAGGGTGGTCCTCTCACTATCACTGACGCCAATGTGCTTCTTGGACGTATTCAACCACAACATTTTCCCAAAATCTTCGGACCTAACGAAAATGAACCTTTGGATGTCGCTCGAACTAAGCAAGCCTTCGCCGACCTGATGAAGACGATCAACCAAGACAATGAATCTCACGGCCGGCCTACTCTCACAGCCGAACAGATAGCCTTGGGTTTCTTGCGTGTTGCTGATGAGGTCATGGCTCGACCCATAAGAGCACTCACCGAAGCTCGAGGGTTTGATACCTCAACCCATATTCTCTCGTGCTTCGGTGGAGCTGGAGGTCAGCACGCTTGCAGTCTGGCATCCGCGCTTGGAATCTCACGAGTTGTCATCCATAAATACGGCTCAATTTTGTCTGCCTATGGTCTTTCCCTGTCTGACCTCGTTCACGAGGTTCAAAAGCCCACCGCCCTAGAATTCAACGATGCCAATCGTCAAGAGATTGAAGCCAAGCTACAGGCGATTTCGGAAGAAACCACAGCGTCGCTCTTACAACAAGTTACCACGGTCGAAGATATTACCCACGAGGTGTATCTTAATATGAGATATAAGGGATCTACCACGGCGTTTATGATTATGCAAGACAAAGAGAAACCTGACTTCCAAAGTTTCTTGACGTCTTTTGAAGAGCGTCATCGTCGTGAATTTGGATTCAACTTCCCCGGAAGGCCAGTCTTAATTGACGACGTGCGAGTGCGTGGAATTGCCTCCACAAAGCGGGATGAAAATCTCTCTCCGTATCAGCAACTCAAACGATTAGCAAATGCCGCTTGCGACCCGCCAAAATATACGGAGCTGGCATCTGTTTGCTTCACTGACGAAGGGGGCATGCAGGATACACCGTTGTACTCATTGCCAACGTTGCAGGCTGGCACAAAAATTCCAGGACCGGCTATGATAATAGACGAGACTTTGACGGTCTTGGTTGTCCCCGGTAGTCAAGCCACCGTCCTTGAGACATGCATAGTAATTGACCTTGACGTCGAAATGTTAGCAGTTAAGCCAACAGCTGCGGAGACAGAAAATGACCCCGTGAACCCCATTCAGCTGTCTATTTTTGGACACCGATTTATGTCAATCGCTGAACAAATGGGCCGTAGTCTACAAAAGACAGCCGTATCAACCAATATCAAAGAGCGCCTCGACTTCTCGTGCGCCGTATTCTCTCCCGACGGAGGCCTTGTTGCAAACGCTCCTCATGTCCCAGTCCATCTCGGGTCTATGCAATTTGCTGTCAAGTACCAGCATGATTTCTGGAAAGGAAGATTGGTTCCTGGGGATGTTCTTGTTTCTAATCATCCGTCATGCGGCGGCACACATCTTCCTGATATTACAGTCATTAGCCCGGTATTTGAGGGAGATGAGATTGTGTTCTACGTAGCCTCTCGTGGCCACCACGCTGATATTGGCGGTATTCTGCCCGGATCAATGCCGCCCAACTCAAAATTCTTATTTGAGGAGGGGGCTGCCATTGAGGCCGAAAAGTTGGTATCCGGAGGATCTTTCAATGAGGAGCGCATGATTGAGTTGCTTCTGCGGGAGCCTGCCAAGCATTCTGGATGTTCCGGTACACGGTGCCTCGCAGATAATCTTTCCGATCTCAAAGCCCAAGTCGCCGCCAACAACAAGGGTGTGAGCCTCATCCAAGCTCTTGTTGCAGAGAGCGGCATAAAGGTTGTCCAGAAGTACATGTATGCCATACAGGACACCGCAGAACAAGCTGTTCGCCATTTCCTCAAGACAAGAGATGTTTCGGTGTTGTCTGCCAATGATCGCATGGATGACGGGACTTTAATTCAACTCACCATCACCATCGACAAGGATACTGGGTCAGCGACGTTTGACTTTTCGGGCACCGGTGATGAAGTCTATGGTAACACTAATGCCCCCGTCGCTATTACCCACTCCGCTGTTATTTACGCCTTGCGGTCGTTGGTTGGATCCGACATTCCGCTCAACCAAGGTTGTCTTTCGCCGATTGATATCAAGATACCTTCGGGGTCCATACTTTCACCCAGCAAGATGGCGTCAGTTGTCGGCGGAAATGTTCAAACGTCTCAGCGTATTGTTGACATAATTCTACAGGCCTTCAAGGCATGCGCTGACTCACAGGGATGCATGAACAACTTGACCTTTGGCATTGGTGGTCTTGATCCGGAGACAGGGAAACACGTGGCTGGTTTTGGTTACTATGAAACTATCGGCGGTGGCGCTGGTGCGGGAGAGGGGTGGAATGGAGCTAGTGGTGTGCACACACACATGACAAACACCCGTATCACCGACCCCGAAGTTCTTGAGAAGCGTTACCCATGTGTCTTGCGGCAATTTGGTCTCCGCCCGAACTCCGGAGGTCAAGGTGTGTGGCCGGGCGGTGATGGGATCATCAGAGATATTGAATTCTCTATTCCTGTTCATCTCAGTATAATGTCAGAACGTAGGACACAATGTCCCCGCGGGTTGAATGGAGGTTCACCCGGAGCCAGAGGTCTTAACCAATGGATCCAAAAGGAGTCTGGTCGGACAATCAACTTGGGAGGAAAAGCGACCGCAAAGTTTGCTGCCGGCGATCGGATTGTTATTATGACGCCTGGCGGTGGTGGTCATTCTAGGCGCGAAAGCGAAAAACAACTTGACGTCTACCATTAAGTTTGTTATTGCTGACTAGTATGTATCTACATATGTATCTATAAACAATCCTTCACTCTACCGACTATCATGGATACCTCTTGCTGGGTGGTCTTTTGACCTAACATAAGATAGATAACATTTCCCAAAATTCTGTTGTGAATGTTCCAACCCTCTGTGTTTTGCAAAAGTTTCTTGTGCACGTTCATGGCGGCAGTACTTTTGTACCCAGAACCGTCGCTATCGTGAATGTAAATAGCGAGGACAGAACCCATGGCCCAAGCGCCCTCGACCAGTGATGATGGCAGTGATTCAACAAACTCGCGGGGCCAAACAGACCAAATCTTGCCACCTGTGTCACTCTTTTGGGTCCAGAGAGCCTTGTGCTCATCCCAAGTACCATCTGTATCCATTGAGCTCAGTTGGCGAATCGACTCCACTCCGACTTGGCAACCCATTGGGTGGGCAGTATAACTGTGCCCATGGAGTAGCGCATCACTTTTGTCTGCACTTAGGAAGGATTCGTAGATGCTCTCTGACGTCATGGTCGTGCACATTGGAAGTGCTCCGCCTGTCAATAGCTTGGCGTTCACCACGATATCGGGGTCAACGCCAAGGAATGAGCCAGAGGAAAACCGGCCCAGGCGGTAAAGCCCGGTAAAAACTTCGTCGAAGAAGACTGGAAGCCCTTGCCATGTCTCTGAGTTAGGTGACTGTGCACCTTGATGGGTTCCAAATAGACTGGGATTCTCGCGGACAACGTTAACAAGCGCGCGCTGGAACAGAGGATCGCTATTGAGGGGTTAGTATACTATGTAGCTTAGGATTAATCTTTCTCAACTTACACAAGCTTCATGCCGCCTGACCCAAGAACAACGGGTTCCATGATAAGAGCGCCGAACTTCCGACCCGCTACCGTCAATTTTTTGAGGGTTCGGAGAATGATATCTTCATAGAATTGGTGCTGCTCCTGATTTTCGCGGCCCTCGATATCGAATATTTTGTCCAAACTTGAAAATCGTGTACTCGTAGAAATAGGTCCCCATTCTTCGGGAATATCTAGTTTCCATGCGCCATCCTTGTAAAGAACAGTAGGGTAGTCAAACCAGAATCCACGTCCCCGATACCACTCGACCTTTTCGTTGTATGCATTTGGGTCGGCACAATCCATGACACCAATAGTATCACCGTGGTAGCTTCCCTTCAACCCAAGTACCTCGATGTTATCGTTAGGCGACCATCCATACCGGGTTCTTGCTGCTCGCAGCGCCATCTTAACGGCTACCTCGCATCCAGAGCTTCCATTGTCTGTAAAGAATACCCTGCTCAATCTAGAAGTAGAGGAGGCATTCTTAGCCCCGTCCAACATCCCCTCGGCTAGCTTTAACGCCGGCTCGTGGATCGCCTCCGCAAACATAACGTGTCCGTATCTTCCAGCCGCATATGCCGCTGCCATTGTAAGATCGGTGCTTGAGTGGCCTAAACCTTGTGTCCACCATGATGCGGAACCATCTAGAGAAGACGATAGAAGGCTATCTTTAGGGTCTTTAGCTTCCTTGTTCACAACCTGGAAATAATTATCATGAGCAGAGTCGATTGTTGTGATCTTTCCTTCTGTGAGGTGTTGCTGCTGGGTGAAAGGAAACCACACCTTATTGTATGCCCTCGAGGCCAAAGTGGCGAGACGACCCAATCTGTCTTTGTGTGCTGCATCTAACGCGCACAAAGCCTCTTCCATGGACCCTGCCTCCACTTCGCGTTGGTAAAACTTTGCCATGGCCTCCTCATCTTCTAGTCTATTAGACGACTTGTTTGGTGGCTGCTCGATTGTGAATGTCTTCACCTTGTGGTGCTTCTCAAAGTATTCTGCAAGGTACTCGTAGTTCCGGTACTGTGCTTCTCGGAACAACAAGACCGCTTCAACATCATATCCTCTAATCTTCAATGCTTCGTACGAAGAAATCGTCTGGGAGATACCACCGAGTTTAGAGTCACCCACAAGCAAGGCTGGCAGGCGTAATGGTTTAAAGAGCTCAGCCTGTGTTGTTGACGAAGGTCCGGGGGAATGAACACCACCGGCAGTTTCAACAAACAACCAGCCTTCGCCCTGGGCAGCGACATTTGTAGCATGCTCATGTATACTCTGAATCAGTTCATGATCCGTAGGCACATGGTTCCCGGACACTGGCGCGGCGGAATGCGGACTTTCTGCCAAATCATATTGGAACAGAGTACGGTAGTTCACACCGGGACTGAACCTTTTTATGTGCCTATATTATGATACAGTAAGCCATATATTCGGAAGCATTATGCTGTGGGAGTGGTCATACCTTTCATCTGCTTCATCCAATTCGCCTGTCGACACAGGCTTCAGATATGAAACTGTATTTCCTGGCCACCGGGATTTGGCAGTTTTGGTCAAGGCCGTAGAGAAGATTGTTTTTCCGACTTCTGTATTAGCACCATAAATTTGGTGTGTTTTGAGTGATCGGAGGAGTAAAGATGATAGCGGCGCCATAATGAAACTGTCAATATCAATTCTCAGGTGTCAACAGATCGTTGCTGTCTAGAAGACGGCGATTGATAACGTCTTGTTCCGAGACATGTCATTGACTGACAGTTGTATGGGTTAAAGCCTAATCCCGGAAATATCAACAACTCCGGATTGTTGAACCCCATCAATGTTGTCATAACCCAGCGCATACAATGATAGACCGTGACGCGGACAGGAATGGCCGGCAGTGACGGTATAGTGGGGAACTGCGATAAAAGTGATGGAATATATAGATTTATAGAGGAACCTTAGAAGTAGCCTATTTGTAGATCATGAATCATCGCTATCAGATTTGTTGAGGTCATTGTCCTTTGTAAGATAATACATGATGTTTTAACCATGATAGTCCCAAAATATTTTGTGACAACAACTATAGTGAGACAAAATACATATTTATAGCCTGTCAGTGTTGTTCATAATAAACCAGCACCATCAGATGTCGGCCAATTTTCTCAATTTTACCTATGGCCTTCTTATCAACAGAGCTTTCAGCGGAGTCGGCTGCAAACGAGCTTTAGGAGCTTGGGCCACCCGCTGTTGCTCATGCTCAAATTATTGCTAATCGATTGGTTGGGGGACATTTAAATACACTTACAAAGTCAAGATAAGAGAGAACTGTACCGCAAATGGACATGACTTGCACGCAAGTTTTTGTCACTCGAAGCATGCGGGATTTTGTTCCCAGGATATGCGTAGCATTCACTATGGGGAAGATTCCTTTAAAGGATCACGGCCACGCCATAGTTGGGTAACTTCATCGTTGGTGGTGGGTGGTGGATGGTTTTAGACTTTTAGGTCGTAGCATGTGAGAGAGGGGCTGGCAGCAATTGTGCCTGTGGTTGGGGTAGTTCACCTATTACACAACATGGCTGGGTGGAGACACTAATTGTGTCGTATATGTATGTACATACATATGTGTAAGCCGGCCGGCCAAAGGGGGTGAAAGGTTGAGTTGTCACCGAGTACGGACATGCCAGAGGCGCTCTTGGCGGCCTAATGGGATTTTGGTCGTCATGCCATGCTGTTGAAAATGGATTAACGGAGGTGGGTCAGAGCTCCGATGCATGCGTTGAGTGGGTAGAGCAAGGGATTTAATATTCTCTATCAACCTGAGCTTCATTTTTGTAAATCTTTTTTACTAAAAATCTATCTTCCAATATCTACAGCCCACACAATGTCGACGATTGCTTGCAGAAGAGTACCATTTGCGGCCATCTACCGGCCCTGTGCCGCCAGAAATGCCCCGGCAATTATCCCATACGTGAACCATCGGTCAATGGCGGTGGTTGCCGAATCAATCTCCAGACCTCAAGACGCCCCGCCCATCCCGATGGACATTCCCGTTACTCCATCAGCACCTGAAGACCTCACCGCAGCGGAACTTCAGGCACGTACTGTTCAGGCTCAGAGATCAGAGAAAGCCCGCGAGATTTTCCAAGCTGCCGTTAGTGCCACTGTTCCTCGCAACACCTGGACTCGCCAAGAGATTGCAGCTATTTATTACCAACCACTACTGGAGCTGTCATATCAAGCTGTAAGTGTTTTGCATGTTTTTTTTGTGTACAAGCAGCTAATCGTTATTGAAATTCTTTGCGCGTTTATCTAGTCTACTGTCCACCGTCGATTCCATAAGCCTAACGAAGTACAACTTTGCACGTTGATGAACATCAAGACTGGTGGTTGTTCCGAAGATTGCTCATACTGTGCGCAGTCTACCCGCCATCAAAAGGGGACTAAACTCGAAGCCAAGCGTGTTGAATCTGTTGAATCTGTCCTTGCGGCTGCTGCGAATGCCAAGGCCAATGGCAGTACTCGTTTCTGTATGGGTGCCGCCTGGCGTGACATGCGTGGGCGCAAGAACAGTTTGAAGAACATCAAGGCTATGATCGAGGGCGTTCGGGGTATGGGAATGGAGGCGTGTGTAACGCTTGGCATGATCGATGCTGAACAAGCCAAGGAGCTGAAGACAGCGGGGCTCACTGCGTACAACCATAACGTTGACACCAGTCGCGAGTTTTACCCGAGCATTATTTCTACGCGCAGTTATGATGAGCGCCTGAAGACACTAGCCAATGTCCGTGAGGCTGGTATCAAGGTGTGCAGTGGTGGAATTCTCGGATTAGGTGAAAAGTCCTCTGACCGTATTGGTTTGTTGCATACTGTTTCGACCTTGCCATCCCACCCTGAAAGCTTCCCAGTCAACGCTCTGGTTCCAATCAAGGGAACCCCACTGGGGGATCGTCCAATGCTAGAGTTCCCTTCCATGCTGCGGACCATCGCCACGGCTCGCATCCTGATGCCTTCGACTATTATTAGAATTGCCGCCGGCCGTACGACCATGTCTGAAGAGAAGCAAGCACTTTGCTTCCAGGCTGGAGCTAACGCTATCTTCACCGGCGAGAAGATGTTGACCACTGATTGCAATGGCTGGGATGAAGATAGTGCCATGTTCGCGAGGTGGGGCCTTGAAGCTATGAAGAGCTTCCAAAAGACGGAGGTTTCCCAATGCTCAACTTGAATAAATTTACATAGAAATACATTATGAATTTTCTACCAACTATGGTATCTACTGCATTAATTATAAACGACATTTGGTATCAACATTCGTAATTCCCTTGTGGACCCATGCTGCAATTGTGTTGATCAGTCCCTCAATTTCAGATTCGGTGTTGAAAGCATGTAAACAAATACGTATGCGTTCTTTGCCGATAGGTACTGTTGGAGATACAATGGGACGGACAACGTAGCCGGCCTCTTGGCAAAATGCTGCCAGTTGACGTGGCGCTGAAGTCAATACCGGGATAATAGGCGATTGGGGAGGAGAATCGATGATACATAGTACATCAGATGATGTGTTCAGTCGACCTTTGAGTGCTTGTAGACAACGGTAGGTAAATTCCATCAGTGAATGAACCTTTGAAATCAACGGTGCGATTTCCCCCGCACTCATCGAATCGTAACCAGCTTTTATGGAATAAAGCGAGATAGGCGATAATGCAGTAGTGTAGATAAAGCTACGGGCATAATTTATTAGGTATGCGCGCGTCATTTTGGAACACAAAACCGCAGCTATACATATTGTTAGCAAATGAACATATCCAAACAAGTGGGAGTACTCACCGCCGGTACAGCCCATGGCTTTTCCGAATGTGTGTAGTCGTATGAACACTTCCTTCTGCAAGCCGAGGGAGGACACTAAACCAACACCATTATCGCCAAATAAACCAGTGGAGTGCGCTTCATCAACGACAATGTAACCGTTACCTGCAGGGAGGCTCTCTTTCACGCAGGTGACTATGCGGCGCAATGGACAAACATCACCATCCATGCTATAAACGCCCTCTACTGCAACGAAGACATTGTATTTTCCAGCACGCACATCGGATCCCAAGCTCCTCAACACAACACTGAGGGGTAGTGTTTTTCCTTGCTCCATTTTGCAGTCGGTTTCATTATGCGCAAATGCAATCTTTCGGGTCGCACGACTTTGCTTCATACCATCATGAACACTAGCATGAATCAATTCGTCATAGACAATGACATCGTTTGGCTGTGCAATCGTTGAGAAGATACCAACATTGGCGTCAAACCCAGAATTGAAAATGAGCGCATCGTCAGCCTCATGTATGTCGGCAATTTGACGCTCGAGAGTTTCAACTAAGGGCGAATTCCCATCAAGCAGTCGTGAGCCTCCGGAGCCGACAATGTTATGCAGATTGGAGCTTTGAATCAGTTCATTAAAACGGCGCTTAAAAGGTGGATGATACCCAAGACCGAGGTAGCCATTAGAAGAGAAATCTGAAGAAGTAGGAGGTAGCAACGAAAGACGGCGAAGGGTCGACGCCTGCATACGGCGTTTGAGGGTTTGCTCAAAAATAACGTCGGGTGTCATAACTAAAGTAGGTATACAAACATCAACACCAAGAGAGATAGGAACAAATTCCACGTACTGAGACTCCGATGTTAAACCAATTACGCCCACAAATTACTCTATTCGTCTACTGACCAGGGGTCAAATGCAGTCACCAACAAAAATATGTTTTGTACATTGATGGAATCGCTAAATCCCACGAAGTCGGCCCTTGTCGTGTGCTTATCAGGAGCGTCTGCGACTACGGAGAAACCTTAAATCTAAAGATAAAAAAAGAAACAGGCGTCTGGGCATATTTACACATGAATTTACAGAAAGGCGCATTAAAACCCAATGATCAATTTTTAAAAGGCTGGAATTTATTAATTCATTTGGACAGGAGGACGATGATTGTGTCTACGAACCCACGTGCAGTGGTTTTAGTGAGGTTGATAAGCGATGATGTCATCATCGCAGAGAGTCAATCTACCGATTATATTTTATCTGAGCAGGTCCCTCCATAAGGATCGGTATTGTTTAGTCCATGACGAGTATCGAAGACTTGTTAGTTGGTTGCCCAGAGTCTTCGGGGTAGATGCAGCTAAAGGTAATCTATCTCAATACAACTACAACACGAAGTTCTGATGTCCCTAGAACCGTGCTGTACTGTGTACATTTAGTTGAAAATTAAAAGAATAAACATCTGTTTTTCTGAAATCGCTATTTGGCGGTACAAGTGAAGAATCCCTTTTTGCTTATTTCCAATGCTGCTTTGATGAAGCCATCGACTAGTTCCGTGGATAACAAAACCATTTCACATAACCACGAGATGCTATAGCTACTTAATACGCACGGCATGGCAAAGACCAGTTTGCTTGATCAATCTAGAGTTGGCTTCCCTTGAACACTTGAAACTCGTCACCAATAAAAATGATACCGTGATACATACTATTATTCTTGACCATTGTCAAAGTCTTCGAATACGTCATGCCTGTGACATGTTGTTCAGAAATCTAGCTAGCCACTTGAAGACGACTCCAATGAGATTACCTTTTGTCCAAAACAAGTAGCTTGCTAGGAAAGTGTGACTGCTTTGAGACTACATATGTCGAGGTATTTTACTCGCTCTTAGATCCCCAACTATGGAACATCTTTATGTCACATCAATTTATATCTATCATGGTTATCCAACATACACATTTATAATTGGATTTCGCAGCCTGACGCCTATAGCTTCGGTTGTACGGTGTTTTTTCTGTTATCAAGCTATCCAAATCTCAATATTGTGTCGAAGGTGTTGAGCCTAGTGACGTCAGAATTTTTATTTCCCAAATAGGCTTCTAACACCGGCTCCGCCGCAGCCACTATTAAGCACTTACGTCGACACTTTGGGGCCATTATGAGTAACATGCTTTGGATACTTAATGACTACTGTAAAGGGCTTGCCTTGAATACTTCGGATATATAGTTTCGTCCTTCTCTGTTTTTTGCCTTCCTATTTCTTCTTCCCCTCGAGAGAACGTGAAAGATACACCGAGCAAGCGGATGGAAAATTATACTATAACCACTTACGCCACTCTAATACTTATACCATCACTCGTAAGGTTTTGACATCAAGAGCCATAAGGTTTCGTCTAAAACAATGAATAGGTAAAAGGAACAGATTAACTCAGTCAAGTTCATGGCTGTTTGCGTCAATTGTATTGGCAAGAGTTACAATTCCCGGCTGTCATCTCTGGGCACTCCATAAACATTGTGAACAACGAAATGAGTGAGCTTTTCAATTGGAAGGTTGCAACATAACTTCCGTCAATGCATTTAACCTAATACACTTGAGGACAAAAAAAGAAAGATGCACGAATATTGCGGAGTGAGCGTTTCCACAAGTAATGCCCCACTATTATAGAACTCAGACAGATATTCGACCCCGACAAGACGTGACCAGTTTTACGGACGACAAGTTTTCGTATTACCAGGAAGAAAAAAGGTTCCGCTGTCACATGGCTCTCATGAATTTAGAGAAGTCTTATGATTGCAGGAGCTACAGAGGGGCGTTTTAGTCTGGCCGAGCCTCGTGGGAAATTTCAAGTAGGGTAAAGCTTTAACAATAATGAACATCAAAATGTCAGTATGCTCAGCATGCAGGTACAATGTGGGGTACATGACCAACTGTCCAGCTCACAGGTAATATTCAAGTGAACATATACTTGCGAGCAAACATGCGAGAAAGAATATTGCGCCTTTGAAAGGCTCGTAATAACCTTTGTTTAATGCCCGTCTATTGAAAGACAAATTGGCAATGACATAAGACACAGTATTGTCGGAACTTATCGACATAGGGAATCAAATGAGCAGGTGCTGTATGCTTTCGAAAATGAGTTTGTTCAGCAACCGTCAATGGCTTGAAAACACCGGCTATTGGTAACTGCGGGTGTAAAAGGGGATACCAATGTAGTATCTCCATGGTTTAACAAGTGGCAGCCTCCGAAGACAACCCCGCCAGGAGTGTCGCAATGACCCGAGGACGCACATCGGCACTTTAGGGTTAGGGGCGAATGAACTTTTCGCTTTGTCGCATAGCTTGTTATGCAGTAAGCGATATCGGGCTAACGGGGGCCCCGCGAGTAGGGTATGTTCGGGTTGAAGTACATAGAATAACTTCACCCTAACCCTGAATGAGGCGATGCGAGGCAAGGTTGGTCAACTCTAGGGCTGAGGGAAGGCGCGGGGAGACTAGTGGGAGGAACCCTGGGAAGTACAACCCCTACAGGAAAACGAAAAGAATGAATACTGTCGTTCCGCAGGAAGAAGGATCACCTATCACTATTCTATCACTATTGTAGCGTGAATGGGCAGAAAAAGCGGTCCATTCACACTCAATTTGTATGGGAGACTAGCAGGGGTGGTCTATCACTATTCTATCACTATTCTAGTGTGAATGGGCAGAAAAAGCGGTCCATTTAGTGCCCCTAACTAGCTGTCAAGGTATTGGGTTAGACCCAGCCGGATAGGGCCAAATGGGTGCATTTTGGGCGCATTCTGGTTACTGTTGCCCAGGGACTCGCTAGTGCTAGTAGATACTATCAGAGAAGGTGCTGTAGCTTTGTATCTCACACGCTTTTGGTGTATTGATGTGGCCCTTGGGTCAGGCAGGCGCATATGCGCTGAGAGTACGTGGTATCACGAATTCATCCGAGGGTTACTGATTTCATTTAGGGTTATATTTTGAAAATTGATAGAAAAGTTTATTACATTCACGATGATGATGACATCCCATGAACCTATGGACCCACTATATCGCATGCATTTTTGCAAATTCACAGGTACATGTGAAATGCCATACAAACTTTCGCAGGAG
>JSUI01006484.1:0-86772 GCA_000833645.1 Huntiella omanensis
GGTCCCGAGGAGTTCAGCGGCGGGGAGGGATAGGGAGGCTAGTTCGGAGAGGGTTGCGGCGCGCGATTTGAGGAGAGCGGTGAGACGGGCGTCGAGGTTTTCTTCGGGGGGGAAGCAGGTGCTTTGGACGAGGGAGTAGGACATGACGAGGTTGAGGACGCGTGAGAGCTTGGTGGCATTGCCGGCGAGGGAGTAGTACCACATAGCTTCACCGTACTTGTTTGATGCGCAGCCAAGAAGGTCGGCGAAGGTCTCGGCAGACTCGGCGCCAGATCTTGTCCACTACCACGGAAGACTCCACGTCAATGGTATCCAACACATCGTGTAATAACTCGCCAATCGTCCGCTCCGCCAAAGTAACACTATCCATGCGACCAAGAACCCGCGTCGCAGTTTCCCAACCGTATTCATCTTCCGAAAGCATATCCACACCTGCGAGCTCTCTAGCATATGTCACCAAAGTTGTATCTTTGATACCCTCCAACTCATCAGGGCCCTGCTTAACCATACCCAAAACTTCCAAATCCATGGCATCAAAGTCATCCATGGCCTTGGGCGCCTTAGCTTCCTTCTTGGCAAGCCAGCCGGCTAACGTACCGAACTCGGCACAGGCAACAGCAACAGGCAGAGACCAACTACGTAAGAAGCCAATAGCTGCGGCGTAGTTCCCCTCACAAATAGCTGCACAGGCTACCTCACAATGATTCATGATCTGTAGTTCGAATTCCTCCGACATAGTCAAGTGGAAAGCGGCGGCGAGACGGTCGGCGTAGGCAGCTGAATCCACACGGGCCTTGCCGGGGAAGATATATGACGTTGGTCTGAAAATAGATTCTGCCGAGCCCGTAGTGCGTAGTAAATGAGCCTCCTGATCCCACCAGCCACAGATACCAACCGTGGCCTCCAGCCAGTCCTGTGCGGTTTGGAGGATGGACTTCTCGTCACCCTTGACAATGTTGAATACAATGTTCAACTGCTCGTACAACTCCCATGGTACAAGGGATTCGGCCTTGCGTGAAAGTCCAGCCATGGAGTCTCCACTGAATCCACCCATAGTATCGCCACCGTTGTTACGTGAACGGCCCTCAGCAAACCGAGAGATTCTGTCCCAGGCTGAACGAGCTTTGACACGGAAAAGAGACCATTCACTACCGAAAACGTTCCAGTTGTTGTCACCATAACCGGGACACTCGGTCAGAGTATCAATGGTATCCTGGACAGCTTTCCGAATGTTGTCGAGAACGCGGCCTGAGTAATCCGCCCGACCGGGCTGTCTCTGTACATGTTCCCAACCAGCAGACTTGAGAAGATCAACGGCCGTAACGATGTTGCCTCGAATAAGAACAGTACGGAGTGTCTGCCAGAACATAGGGTGCGCGGCGGGGCTAGGCTGATGTTCCATGACTTGGGCAATTTGATCCCGGTACGAGTTATGTTCATGCTCCAACCATGAAAAGAGAGCCTCTGGGAGAGGTACCAACTCGCCGAGCATATATTCGCCGTCGAAGCGTGAGTGGTGAATCAACAAAAGGAGATACGCAACCCAGGAAGCCTTCCGGAAGGGGTCAGCTTCTTGGCCAGGGCCAATGGCAAGGTCACCATGGTCATCTGCGGGTTGTCCACGGGCGTAGTCGTTCCATTGACGGACAAGGGCAAGCGCAGTATCAGCCATGGCACGATCTAGGCGATCCGGATCATCTGCAGGGCCAACACCATCATCGTAAAGCCCGGCAATAGACTCTTCTGTCTTGAGAATCAACTCGGGAGTCTCAGTAAGAATAGCATAACCCAATTGGGAGTAGATATCCTTGGCAATACTGGAAAACAAAAACTCTCTTTTGCCAAATCCATGGCGAGTCGCCTTTGCCAAACTCTGAGCTTCAAGGCGCATCCGCTTAGTGGCAGCCGGGGTGGCCATAAGAATATCCTCCATATTTTCCTGGTCGAGAGAAAAGTCGTCACCGCGGTGCGCTAAATCAAGGAATAATTCGCCATCGTCTTGTTCAGTGGAAGGTAACGGGATGTCTTCGTAGCGTCGCTTGTGCTGGAAAGTGTCGTCTTGTGGACTTTGTGATTGGTCTTGGTCATCGGCGACCACATCTTCGTCGTTTTCCTCGGGGTAGCTTGAGTTGATGTCGCGTTCTAGAATACTCTTCATGGCATCGTCGATTGCCCTCTGTTCAGCGTCCTCGTCATCTTCGTCATTTTGTTCATCATCCGGCTGGTAGTCCCCATCTGAATCCGAATCCGACTCGTCCAACAAAGCATCCAGCGCAAACGTTCCCGACTTATTCGTTATGACGGGCTTCTTTTCAGCTGGCGCTAATCCTGCGGCAGCATTTAGCTCCTGCAGCGAAGGCTTCTGATCCTCATCTGAGTCGTCCCCATCACTAGTGTCTGCACGGAACGAACGACTGAGGGTCGAGGGCTTGCTGCTCATGAACGGGTTATGTCCTGCGGAGGAGCCCGCGGCGCCATTGTTGCCCGAGAACATCCCGGAGCCCAGCGGAAACAATCGACGCGTCTCGGGGTGGCGGGGAAGTGAGGAGCTGTGCTCGGAAGGCGAAAGGCCGGACTGTTGGTACGGCGACGCGACAGCCACAGAGGAGCGCAGTGGGGGTGTCGGCACGGGAGGCGGAACACGGGGTGAGCGGGAGGCGGAAGCTGTGGCAGCGGCGACGAATAAGGTTGTCTCGAGAGGAGGCGGGACAGACGGTGTTGTTGACGGCTCTGAAGCTCCGGCAGAGCTTGTTGTTGATTCGGCGGGGTTAAAGGGCCGATCTGGCGTAGCTGGAAGATGGAGGTCTGTGATCTGGGAATTGCGTATGGTTTCACGGGCAGCTTTGATGGGTTTGCTGGGGAAATTAAACGCCATTATTTTTTTAGCGGCGACGGGACGAGGCTGAGGTTTCTGATATTTTTCAAACCCTTGTTTGTTTAGGTGGTATGTGCGGCAAGGCTGTAGGATGGGGCTCTAGTGGAGTTGGTGGGACAACGGAAGTGAGTGTTCGAAACGTAGAAGCGGACGATTAGAGATGTCAATTCGGGGTGATGACTGAGAATCCGGGATAGAAAATACGGAGGAAAACGGCTACGATATATCTTCACATCTCGCGCTCTGTTGTCACTGGTTTGCTACAAACTCTGGTCCAAAGGGAGGCTCCATAACGACTGTTTATACGTTTGATAGTATCCCAAGTTACTCAGGGTTGAACCCTTCGGAGGCATTCCGGAATACTCAGTTACATTTTAAACTACGTTTTAGGCAAAATAGCAGTATGCGTTTCAGTAGTAGCATGTCGGCGACATAAGCACTCAAAAGCTCCCCCAAACAGGAAATGCCAAAGCTGTATAAGTGGGGACATGGCGTCTGACAAACCAAAAGAGGGAAAGGAAAGCCGGCGAACGAACTGGGAAGGCGGGGCAACGTAAGTGAGAGCGTATTATAAAGCAGCGGGGTAGAGTGCGTTTACAATTGAGTTTTGTTTCCTTATTTTTTGGAGTAGATTCAGTTTGAACACAAAATTGACATAATGGCTAGCACTGTTGGAAAGGTAAGAATGAATGAAAAGAACGGACCGGATACGAGCCATTAACCACCATATAGACTATTACTTGCAAGGCTGCTGTGGCCTGGGAAGCTGGCAAGCCTCTGTCCATTGAGGACATTGAGGTTCTTCCCCCTCGGGCTGGCGAGGTCCGTATCCAGATTTACTACACTGGTGTCTGCCACACTGGTGAGTTGTCTCAAACTAAAAGGACTCGGTAATTCGCCACTAACCATACTTAGATGCTTACACTCTTTCCGGAAGCGACCCTGAGGGTGCATTCCCCGTGGTTCTCGGTCACGAAGGTGCTGGTATTGTCGAGTCCGTCGGTGAAGGTGTCACCACGGTCAAGCCCGGTGACCACGTTGTCGCTCTGTACACTCCCGAGTGCGGCGAATGCAAGTTCTGCAAGTCTGGCAAGACTAACCTGTGCGGTAAGATCCGCGCCACTCAGGGTAAGGGAGTGATGCCCGATGGCACATCACGCTTCCGTTGCAAGGGGAAGGATCTGCTGCATTTCATGGGCACTTCGACTTTCTCGCAGTACACGGTTGTAGCTGATATTTCAGTTGTTGCTGTTCAGCCCGATGCGCCCATGGATCGCACTTGCCTTTTGGGCTGTGGTATTACCACTGGTTACGGTGCTGCGACGATTACCGCTGCCGTGGAAGAGGGTAGCAACGTGGCTGTTTTCGGTGCCGGCTGCGTTGGTCTCTCGGTTGTGCAGGGTGCTGTGAAGAACAAGGCCGGCAAGGTTATTGTTGTTGATGTCAACCCCGCCAAGCAAGCGTGGGCTGAGAAGTTTGGCGCTACCGACTTTGTTAACCCCACCAAGCTTGCTGAGGGCAAGTCTGTTGTCGATGAGCTTTTGGAGTTGACTGATGGCGGTTGCGACTACACTTTTGACTGCACGGGTAACGTCAGTGTGATGCGGGCAGCTCTGGAGGCGTGTCACAAGGGCTGGGGTCAATCCATCATCATCGGCGTTGCTGCTGCGGGCCAGGAGATTCAAACGAGACCATTCCAGCTGGTCACGGGCCGTGTCTGGAAGGGATGCGCCTTTGGTGGTGTCAAGGGTCGCTCGCAAATGAACGGGCTGGTACAGGAGTATCTTGATGGAAAGCTCAAGGTTGATGAGTTCATTACCCACCGGATGAAGCTGAGTGAGGTTGCTAAAGCCTTTGAGACTATGCACTCGGGCGAATGTATCCGCGTAGTCCTTGACATGCGTGAGTTGTAAAGATAGCCAATGGAAGTCCATAGAAGAGTAGAGAGGAAGAAACCCTTGGGAGATAACCCTGGAGATAATACGAACAAACTAGTATGTACACACTGGGCGTGAATGTATCGATCTGTGTCACCCAAGCAGAAAGGAGGGGGGATTTTTTGGGTTTGGGTGCATATACACATAGGCTTTTTAGCGCACCTGGAATGTGAGACATGAAAGCAAAGAAGGAAACCGAATGATGACTAGTACGGATGCCTCACTAGGAACAGTTTCTCAGCATGATTCAATGATTTAAAACCACGGCAAATATCTCATACTTGTACATACGTACATGAACAGTTGTAGTATTTGTGAGCATGTCTAAGCCAAAAACGTTGATCAACTCACTGATATGGCCATTATACTAGCACGTATACTACCATTCGTAAGTATGTACAAGTATACAGTTAGGTTTCATTCCGTCAGGTTGGATTAGGCCTGGATGCGTTTCCTGGCCGTCCATGACTGTGACGTGACCAGTGACCAAGCAGGCTGACTGGCTGGCTGCTTTGGCGTTACCGTTTTGGGCATTTTGAGGGCGGCCGGGTGAGTAAGTAAGTGGATTGATGGATGCGCGTGGCGGTGTCTGGGGGTGTACTAGAGCATGTCAAGGGAGCCACGGTAAAGGATGATAGATAGGGTGAACGAGGTATATATAAACTGTGAAAACAGCCTGGCTTTGTATTCATTTGTCCTTGTCTTTATCTTTTCTTTTCTTTTTTTATTCTTTTTTGGAGAGGGTATATAGTCTGAAGAAATCCGCTGTGTTTTTTTCTCTCACTTTTCTAAGATTTTTGATTGTTTGATTCTTTTACTGTTTCGTTTTCAAACACCTTTTACTCTTCTTCTTCTTCTTCTTCAACACCGACGCCTTTTTACTACATTCTCGCTGACTTCGATTATCAACAAAATGGCTAAACCACGCTGCACTTTCAAGGAATGTCGTTCGCCTGCCCAGCGTATCGTCGGTGACTGCTCGTTCTGTAACGGCCGCTTTTGCAACAAGCATCGTCTTCTCGAGGACCATAAGTGCAGCAACCTGGATGACGTATGTATTTCACCTTTTTCACCGTTCTCATTATTTTTGTTCAATTACTAACGTATTCTTTACAATAGTGCAAGAAACAATCTCATGAGCAAAATGCCGCCCAGCTCATTTCAGAGCGTACCCCCGTTCTCAAGGGCGTTTAGGGAATATTCGCGCCGGATATCCTCAAGTGCTGACGTATCCACGGTTGAATTTCTCTGCATGTTTTGCATGACGATGGGCTTTTCTTTGCTTCCCCTTTTCTTTGTATAGCGATAATTGAGTTTCTTTGGAATTTAAAACTGTATGCTTGTGATAAGCCAATGATGCGATGAATGGACATGGTGACGTCGATGTGGGTAGCCTGACAGGGATCAGCCAGCCTGACTGACGCTATCTATTATATATGTAATGCCAGCTGTAGTCGGCTGTTAAGTCTCCACTTTGACTACCACCTCTTTCTTAACTGCCGTGGCCTCGTCAACCTTGACTTGTTCCGTTCCGTCCNCCTCGATCTGCCGCCGGACATAATCCTCCAAGTCCAACTTCACACTCTCCACAGGAACTTCTCGAACCGCCGGGACAAATCGTTTGTCCGAACCCAACTAATAGCCAGTTAATCTCCTCCCATCGGTCTTTCGGTAGCCAACTTTCTAGGGCTTTTCGGGTATCTTCCGGGCTTTTTGTATTTGTCCAACGCCAGAGATTGGATAGACGGTGGACGTGCACATCGACGCCGATTCCGTGGGTTTTCCCCCATGCGTGACTGAGTGTTAGATATCCCATTTTGGGGCCTACGCCTGGAAGAGCAGTGAGTCCCTCAATGGTATCAGGGATGTCTCCGGCGTATTTGTCTCGACAGATTTCAGCGGCTTTCTTGATATATTTGGTTTTGTTGTTGTGAAAACCTACCGCCCAAATCATCTGGTTCAATGTCTCTGCTGGTACCGCGATGATGTTCTCTACGGTTAACCCGGGGACTCCACCGTCGGCACCAGGTAACTCTGTCTGTAACTTCTGCATGACTACCGCAGTGACAGTATCTTTGGTTTGTGAAGATAACATCAAGGCAACTAAAGTCTGGAACCGACTGACCTTTTCCGGAACGTTCTTCTCCGCAAGTATTGCGCAACCCATGGTGTCAACCGCCGCAGGCGAAGCTACACCTCCCGGCTTTCGCATCACACGTATCATATCGTAGATGATAGACCAATTCATCGGAGCCACTCCCATCGGGGGTGCTTTGCCAGGGAATGTCCCAACATTTGTCTTGAAATCATCCGTCTCTGTCTCTGTCTTCACAACACGAGGTTTCTTAGCAACAGCACGAGACCTTTTCTTAGGCTTGACATCCTCCTCACTTGTCTGTGCATCTAGTCCATCAGATAACGAAGATTCCGACTCCCCACCAACAAAGCCATCATCACTAGATTCTCGAGTCTCCTCTCCACAGCCCCCATAGTAAACCTTTTCTCGTCCCCTTTGTCGTTTTGATCGGCGCGCAATATCCTCAATATCGGGGACAACGTCTTCCTTCTTAATTCTCCGTTTTGGCGGTGGCTTCCTCGGCTCCTTTTTGGTCTGTGGCTTTTCGTCTTCATCCTCTTTGACCAATGGCTTCGTATCTTCTTCCTCCTTTTTAACCAACGGGGAATCCTCCTTCTCTTGTCGCTTCACCGGCCTTCTGGATCTCGTCCTAACGGGTAAAATCTCTCGTTTGTCACTCTTCACACTTCTCGTAACTCGCCCACTGCTGAAAAATCTTGACGTCTCTTCCATCTTATAAACAAATTTGTATAAATTGCGTAGTCTCGAAAATATCATCATCATCATTAACACATCCGTCCGTCCCAACATCGCGTCTACCTACCCAAAATTACAATTCCCCTGTCCTGATTGGCCCCCCGCACGTGCCTAAACCCTGAGTATAAATAACCCTAATCGGTTTAAAGCCTGGAAAGTCCGATTCTGTCCGGGTCGAGAACATGGCCGTAGACGATTGTTTGGTGCCTTAGGAATCTTTCCGTCGGTGGGATGACGGGATAGTGACAGATACCGTGACTAGCGAGATGTCTGATTAGAATATATCCCTCGAGACAACGGACCCTTCTGTTACCGCCATGAGAGCGAGAAGAAGCGTAGTTAGGTTGGTGAAGTAGGATTGGCCCGTGTTAAGTGGGTGGTATCCTTGTGGGAGAAGCTGGGTGACAGGCGGGTATGAAGCGATTCTGATGAGAAGATTCGTCCAGATGGGATGGGTAAGCGGTGGTGGAGCTCGATAACTAACGGGTCGAATTTCCGCGGGAAGCCCTGTCATGATGCCCTCACCAACGATTAACCCAAGACCATTCTGTAAGATAGCCAGTTCTTCACCGCCAGGCAAGAAATTGGCTAGAATCCCCCCATCACAAGCAGCTTTAACATAGCCCGCTAAACAGACCATCCCCAAGTATCCTTGATACATAACAGCCTTCCCAACCAAACTATCCAAATCAGCACCTTCTCTTCTCCCCGCCAGAAATAACCTCCCAATCCACCCAACTGCCGTGAACCCTTCATCCCCGGGGGCTTCAAAGCCTTTCAACATGGCAAGATGTCCCCGTAATAAGTCAACAACCCACGCATCTCCCCTCCCCACTAACACCGGTCCTTCCCCGCCCTCAAACTCCCTTCTAGTCGCCGCAACTCCTGCCGGCGAAACAAAGACTGGTTTTATCTCCATTGTTAGATACGCGCTAAGGTTATATCTTTATCGGCGTTACACAGATACTTACAGTTTAGGGTTCTTTGGAAAATGGGGTTAGAGTAGTAACCGTTATCTGGATTCATGACGATGTAACGATGAAAGTAAGTCCGAAATACCGCGATACCCGAAGTGCCAAAAAGGTTTATATATATATACAAGACGATTTGACGCAAAAGGCATCGCCTGATGGTTCACGTGGATGTTACCAAACCCATGGATCTCCAAGCCAATCCTATACAGAATTTTCCCCGCCCAATTACAGCCTACAGCCTATTCTTCTCCTCCTTTCCTTGTTCCCCTTTTTTTGTTTTTTTTTTTTTTNGGTGGAGCTCGATAACTAACGGGTCGAATTTCCGCGGGAAGCCCTGTCATGATGCCCTCACCAACAATTAACCCAAGACCATTCTGTAGGATAACCAATTCTTCACCGCCAGGTAAGAAATTGGCTAGAATCCCCCCATCACAAGCAGCTTGAACATAGCCCGCCAAACAGACCATTCCCAAGTATCCTTGATACATAACAGCCTTCCCAACCAAACTATCCAAATCAGCACCTTCCCTTCTCCCCGCTAGAAATAACCTCCCAATCCACCCAACTGCCGTGAACCCTTCATCCCCGGGGGCTTCAAAGCCTCTCAACATGGCAAGATGGCCTCGTAATAAGTCAACAACCCACGCATCTCCCCTCCCCACTAACACCGGNGATGGTTCACGTGGATGTTACCAAACCCATGGATCTCCAAGCCAATCCTATACAGAATTTTCCCCGCCCAATTACAGCCTACAGCCTATTCTTCTCCTCCTTTCCTTGTTCCCCTTTTTTTGTTTTTTTTTTTTTTCTGTACTTTTTCCACTCCGTGAAACCCAACCAACCCTGACCTAACAAGCCAGCTCAGCCAGAACCCAGCCTGACAAATGACGTCACCACCACCGCTCCCAAGCGCCCTTTGGCCTCTCCGAATCCCGCTTCTCTTGAGACATGAGTCAACGCCTACTCCGTTGTTAATACATCTTCCGAGACTGAGTTATCTCCCGTTACTTCTGCCGAGGTTATCGGCACATTTCAATACGCCGTTGACTACATTCCATCATGGGGAACATCTTCTCCGGAACCTCCCGCTTGGGCTTCTCCTGGATTTATATACGCCTGAGCTTCCCTGGGCCTTGACTGTTTCGGCGTCTCATGCGTGGGATATTCGCGATACCTTTTTGAATAGTGCCAAGGAAGCAGATTATACGCGGAATGGCAACGCGTCAACTATCATGCGATTGAGTGCCGAGGACACGGAGACTTTATGGCTTGCCGCGTCAACCGCCGATTTGAACAGATACTGGCCCATATACACGGCGTTACTTAATCCGCCTATTCCTGTGAAGAATGCACCGTTTAGGTTGTATATACCGGATTCTAAGACGGGGACGTATAAGGTTATTCAGGCGGCTATTCCGTTGACTAGAGAGAAGACGGCTTCTTCGGCAGTTCGTAGTTTGGCGGCGAGTATCTCGTTGGGTCGTGCTGGGAGAGATGCTTCGGGGAGTACACCGATGACTGTTGGTATGGCGTTACAGAAGATGGTACCGGAGTTGTTTCCAAGTGTACGGGATGCAATCTATGGAGATGTCGTGTTGCATGGAGGTGTTCTTCCTTTAGGAGCACCAGTTATGGAGGTTATGAGAGAGGCTGCCTATTCTGATGGCTGGGTTTGTTTAGTCTTTAGGGTGTTTTAGTACCAGACAGATAATAATGAGATCACGATACATAATGAGATATTGAAGAAACAAATGCATTGACATAACCACATTAAACTAAAACTAAAAGAAATGTCCCCCAAAAACGCCATCTAATAAAATAAAAAACAAACAATATCCAACCAATTCATCAAGAGAAATCATCACCAAGTAGTCCATGGTCCTACTTGAAGTTCGCCAGAAACGGCAACTTGCTTCTCCGTAGTAACAGCATCCTCATCTGATCCCGCTTCTGTGGGACTAACACCCGTAATAGAAGATCTCTGCACGTGGATCCGGGAAGGAATATCCAACTCTTGATTATGATCACCAGTACCCTCACCATCACCACTCTTTGAACCGTCTTGTTCATCACCGCTACTCATGAAGATTCGAGTATCACGGAATACCTCGGGGGTCTCAACGGTAGTAACAAGTTGGTCCATCGACGCACGAGGAAGGTTAACTACATGGTCCTTACGAAGACCTTCGAATACACACCGATCGGGGACCCAGAGAGCTCCAAAGTTACGGCTATCAGACATAATAGCCTCAACAAGTTTTTGGTTCTTAGGTGACCGACCGACTAGCTCCCAGAATTCAGACTCGGTAACTGAGAAGATTGGACCGACACGTTCGTGGTCAAAGAGTTTGATGGACCCGTTTTGTAGAGACTGGAGGATATTGTGCACGCGCGCGGAAATCTGGGGGATGGCGGACCATCCGGCTGTGAGTACTGATTCTAACATGGCAGTGAAGTGGTAATGAACACTCCGACGCATCCACAGTTCAATGTTCACAGCCGGACCGAAAGAGAACCAGGAGAAGTGCATCTTAGAGTAAGCATCGCGAATCAACCGCTTTTCAAACGGCGTTGTCTGACGAATCCATTTGAATCGTTCGCCCGTTGACGAAGTCGTAGCCAGGTTACGGAAACGGGCTGCCTCCATGGCACATGGTGGGGTTGGCGCATCATCGGGGAATAACCGGTACCGAGCAAACTTGAGAATCTCACAACTTAGACGGAGAGAAGAGGAGCTGGCGATGCCGGCACTTTGGTCGAGCATGCGAAGAGTACGATCGAAGAGGATACGTAGGTTCAATGCATCGAGGAAGGGGTTGAGAACCTTATCGCACCAGCAGGCGGCGAGGACGAGCATGTTACCCCATTGGGCAAGGGCAGTACCGAAGATATTGGTCACGATCATGCGGCCGGGGCCAACGTTGTAGAAGGCCTGCGAACTCTCGATTAAAGCCCGGATACCTCTTTGTGCCATTCTCAAGATTTGAGGGTCAAGATCGGGGACGGGGCCAGTCTCATGCCATGCCTCTGGGTCTTTACCATCTCCTTCTTTACCGTACCGACGTAACGTCTCCGCAGCTTCCTGTGTCTTCTTCCGACGAGACCACTCGAGAACCTGTTGGACATACGGACGGTAGGTAACCACCTGGGCACCCCAATACTTGGCCCTCAACCGGGCAGCAAGGATGTCGTCGGCGGGGATATCGTCCTCGTCAAAGCGGAAGGTTGGACCAAGCCAGTACATGACCATGAACCGGGCATTAGAAGCTTTAACGTCATCCAAGTCCATGGTTGGGAGGATACCTGGGGGGCGGGGTTGGTACAGCTTCTGATGAATCTTATTCAGGTGGCGACGGAGGTAGAGTTGCGCGGTGTAGCTTTGCTGGAGACGTTCGGTGTATGGTCCTAGTTCCTCATTAGGAGGGGGAGGTGCAGGCATGGAGATTTCGGGGGAAGGGGGAGGAACACGCTCACTGTCTTCTTCGAGGCCAGTCTGCTTGGGAATAGTCATTTTCCGGGTGATAGGAGCAGGACGAGGGGTATGACGGAAGCGAGGATATGGCATGACATCGTCGTAGGTGAGAATTCCAGATCCGGCACGGGGGATCTCAGCGATGATATCGGACTCTAATTGGAGACAGGTCCAGAAGGCAACGACGAGTTGGTTGTCACGGTGAGACATGGGTAACTCGGGGTTACTCTTCAAAGTACGCATACGGTCCATCTTGGGGCGAAGAAGGTTAACGAGAGCTTGGGAACCGGCGACGATATACGTATGACTTTCAATGACACGGCCAAGCTGACCAAAGTAGAGACCAACCAAGATAGATGCGTACACATGCTTGACGGAAGTTCCAGCCATTTGAGACCCGACAATATCAAGGGCTAAAGCAAAGTACTCCATACCAGGAATCACCTCGGTGTTACGCGCAGGCTCACCGGTAGATTTATAGATTTGAGGTGCAGGAATCTGGAAAGACTCCATGATAGGACGGAGTTTCGAGACACTTTGAGGGGATGGCGAAGCAGCAGGCTCGTTTGGCGTAGGGCAGTCCCAGTTCTGGGTACGTGGAGAACTTTCATTTTGCGAACCGTGATCCTCCTCATCATCCTCAGGGACGGAATCTTCGTGAAGCTCATAGTCAGGACGGAGAGGTGCCTGGCGGTAAACGTCCACGGGAGGAGCGTTATCAGCACATGTACCGGAGGGAACATGTTTAACCTCGCGGGTGATTTTGCCAAGGGCGAGAATGGCGAGGACAAGACCGTTGTAGATGGTACGAGCGGGTCGACCGAAACGTTTACCAACAGGTGGCTTGATCCTAAAGATACACTTGGCGTCATTCTCGGCACGGCGCTTAAGAAGTTCTTCGTCAGACTCGGTGTGAAGCTGGTCGTCAAAGATGGCCTGTTGATTCTGTGTGTACTGAGCCGAGCGCTCCTCGGCGAGGAAAAGACGTTCAGATGGACGGCCGATTGGACATGGTTGGCCTATGGATTCGGGGACGCATTGGTCGAGGTCGGGGTTGAGAGAGACGTGGGGGAGACTGTCTACGAAGCATTGCATGAGGTTTTGAACCTGGCTGATGGTGAGGATGGGATGCATGTTGAGAATGTTGGTGATGAAGCTGGCGCAAAGATCGTTGATGGTGTTTGGTTCAAAGTCGAGACCACCGATGATGTGTTGAGAGGCCGGCGACTTCTTGGAACTTCCGGAGGGACCCCAGTTGGCGGAGGTGTCGTTCATTGTAGGGGTTTCCTCGGATAAAAGGTCTCCTTCCATATCGACCATGCCAGAGTCGGCACCGGCATCTTTATCGTAGACCATGTCGCAAGCTTCACCGCGTCCATGAACTCTCAGGGTACCACGACATTCCTCTTGACGGATGGGATACTCGTGGATATGGTCAATGTGGAGATGTGGTAACATAGGGCTGACAATGGCGTTGATCGATGGCCACTTGAGAAGCAGGCCGGCTCTTGTGGTATGATCCAATGGGATAGCAGAGTTACCAGGCTTAACAAGTGCACCTGGCTCAGCCTCAAGAACCTCATCAAGTCCAGCAGTTTCACCACGCGTAGTCACCAAGCCAGATCCGTCATCTCTCGCTTCAACAATGCGAGACCACAGCTTGCCTTGAGCCTTGGGTCTAATCGCCGCAGTCATTTGTGACAATCCAAGGGTAGCTTCGGGGGAACTACCATGGCTACGAACAAGAGCATTCCCAGTACCGCGGATAAGCGTGCGCAGAGGGGAAGGCATGGGGCCATCATTGTTAATGTAGTTGAGCATTTCCTCATGTTTCCGCTTGGGACTGCCGCGGGTAAGAGTATTAAAAGAGAATCTGGCAGTACCACCAGGTGACTCGACACTCAACATATCGCCAAGGTCTTCGCCGGTATTCAAAGCGCCAGAATCGTCGTCTCCATCTTCGGGTACAGCACGACCACCAGATTGTATGGGTAAAGCAAAAGGGCGACTTCTCCCGGATAGAGGGCGTTGAAGTTGTGCATGCAGAGTCTCGCCGTCGACTTGGTTTGCTAGATCGGAGGCAAGTAGCTCGCGAGCATATTCGTGGGGCCGTTGTTCCATGTCGAGAGCCAAACGCTTGTTGTACCAGGAGGTCTCGCGTTCTAACTCGAGACGCTCTTGTTTTTCTCGTACTAGCATTGCCATGATGGCAGAGAGTTTTTCGCTGACGTCGGAGTTGTTCTTGTCGCCACTGGGATTGGTTAGTTTAGTGTTGTGGGGTTTGGTGGGTAGAGAGATACATACGCTTTTGGTGCTAGATCACGATATTTACATTCAATCTTTTTGTCTCTGCAAGATCGGCAGGGCTTTTGTTCGTCACACTTGGCTTTGAGTGTTCTGCAACTTTCACATGCCTATGATATGGTTAGTCTTGTTGAATTGAAGTTTGATATTGGGATAACTTACCTGTGCAGCTCTACCACGGGGTTTCTTCGTGTTGGTTTCAACAGTATACGAAGGCTCTCCGGCGATATTCACAGGGTGAAAGGGCTGGTTCATGGGAATGTTTCTATATCCTTCATTGACGGCAGCTGGAAAAACGCCTTGTGGGTTGGCACCGTTGAAGACGCGAGGTCCGGGAATGTTGGATTCATAGTCTTGTTGCATAGGACCAGGTTGAGTCGGATGTAAAGCAGGTGGACCCATTTGCATTGGAGGATGTGGTGGGCCTTGTGGCGGAGGACCCGGGTTTCCTGGTTGTGTTTGTGGTTGACGAGAAGGTGGGCCATGATGATGATGGTGAGTTGGGGTATATGGCTGTGGAGGTGGCTGTTGAATGTATACAGGGTTGATTGGAACTTTCTGTACAATAGGACCTCTACGAGCACCTGGTGATAGTGGCGGTGGTGGTTGGGGATAAGAATTGGATGGGTGATGTTGATGGGTCATATGGTGAGGAGCACCAGAACGAGATACGGGCCTTGGGTGATTGTTATCGGCATAAGGAGTAGGCGGAGGGTATCTGGGGTCATGTTCGTTATGATTGACCATTTGATGCGGTGGAGGTTGATTCATGGGTCCGTATCGTGATGGTTCCGGACCTTCCATTGGCATTCCTTGGGGGCCAGACATAGGAGAATGTCTAGGAGCGTTCATTTCGGTGTGAGCCATAGGTGGAGGACGAACATATGGTGGAGGGCGTTGATTGTCGTATACTCCATGCTCCGGAGGTTGTTTAGGACCATGAGGGTCCATTTCGTAGTGTGAAGGCGGAGGACCGGAACGCGGATAAGGAGGGTGTGAATCTTCACCACCCCAATAAAGAGGACGGGTAGGTCCTTGGTTAGGACCCGGAGACTGGAGATTCCTGTTATTGTACATTGGTGCTGAGATTTAGGATATGGACCATGTGGATTTTGTTGAAGGGTGGTAGCAACGATGTTGGAGGCGCGCGTCTGAGGAGCTCTTCCGTATAACGGGGCCTTATAAGAAGGGATCGGTATGAATTGCAAGTGGTGTCAAGTCAAAGTCAGGTGGGAATGTGGCGGTAGTAGATGGAATCGAATGTAGGCAAAGAGGGCTGAAATGGGTGCCCAATTTGGTGCGCAGAAGAGGAATTGGTAGGTAGTATGTAGGTAGGATATAGGGGGTCAGAGAAAACAGGCCGTAAGAAGAAATGCGCGTCTGGGTAGAAGTAGATTTGTCGAGTTGAAGTTTTGAGGGTTTCCAATGTGACAGAATGGATGGTGTGTTGTCAAGCAATTGATGTAACTGGCTGGTTAGACCAAGTTAGTCGGTCTATTTAGTGTTGTGCAATGTGAGTTTAGATATGTCAAGTAGAAGTCGAACAAAAGTCGAGAGAAAAAGTGAAGAAAAAGGAGTGATTCCGAATAAGTTAAGACCACGGAAAGGAAATGGAACCCGGAGTCAAAAGACCGGTTAAGATCAGAAGAAGAAGGAAAGCAAAAAGAAAGAAGTAAGAAAAAAACAGAAGAAGAATAGTCAATTGATGAGAATGCGCGGCAAGAAAGATGATCATATTGTACAATAGACTTTGGATGTAGCTCTTGAAGGGGCATACATACTAAAACCTAGCTCGGGGGTGTGATTTTACTGTAAGTTTATGGGCGTGTACGGGTGTGTCTACTGTCTGAATGAATGAGATACATACCAAACCAAGTGCTGGTTCGTGCGTACGTACGGGTGGTTTTGGTAGAGAAAAATGTAATGATTGATGTTGACTTTACTGGACTGGGAGTTTTTTTTTTACTGGGCATGGGTTCATGGAAAAGGAATCTAAGTATCGTGGGTCCGAGCTCAAGATGTTTTTTATGGCTGTCAAGGACGAACTTGAAGTATTGTATGTATGTGCATACGTATGATGCTACATTGACGTTCATGTGTGTATTAGATATAAAGTGTATATCTGATTTAGTGTGTATCGCCTGACTTTTGGGTGACTTCATATACTTGGATACTTGTCTTAGTTTGTATACATAGACACCAACAACATCCAACAATCATTAAAAAGGAGACTTTACTTGAGTCGTGCATCATGGGTCATGTTCCCGTTCAATCCTTGTTAGACTTTGCTGATCAAGAAAACCGTCAGAAACCTGTAGGAGGGGTTTTTTTTCATTTCATCAGTATAAAAGTCTTGACTATATAATATATGTTTTAAGAAAGATGGAGAAAAAACAATCCTAGTTTGACTGAATCGTGTTTAGTTTACTCAGGAGGTCATTCATTCATCAAAGTCAACAACAAAGTATAATGCCTGTGCAATTGACAATAACCCCGCCAGTTAGTCTCAGTGTCACAAGTCAAACAGACAAGCTTACATTATATGTATGTAGAACTGTCCGACAAGATATTCATCTTCCGGATATGCTTCGGCTAGACATACTATGATGATCGTTTTTATTCTTCTTCATTGGTTCCCTCTATTTTGGGTTTCTTTTTCGGCTTCTTTTTTTCTTTATATGCCGTAACTTCAGGGGTGGATTCAAACTATCCCCAATTTTTTAACGTGACGATTGAATGTGATTAAGAAATTCACGGCAAGTGATTCTATGATCCGTCTACTTCCCTTGCATATAGACACATACAGTTAGTGAATGTATTCCCAATCCATTATGATGGGTCATGACGAAAACGAAAGCAAATCCAATTGAATTTACTCTATCGCTAAGGAAGTACATGGGCATGTTCTAGCCTGGTCCTCATCTACATACTTTTGTACTTGATCAACAATTCAATGGTGAGACGTTGGTGATTGGATATGTTCACACATGTACACAATTGATATACATATACACATACAGGTCATATATCCTAGCCGGAACATTACATTCTATAAACGATCTAAACTAACTAAACCCGCCCGAACCCGCCAAATCAATCATTCCATCAAACTAGTGCCTACTACTAAACTTCATTGTCAAAACTACACACTTCTTAGGAATACAATGCCGAATTAAACCCCTTAGAAAGCCTGTCTGTCTGTCAAAATGGAAACCCACTTCCATTGACCTAGATCCGCTTAGCTTAGTTCTTCCCGATGAGGGGGATTCGCGGGAACAGAGGGAAGCATAATCCATACTTGACCTTCATAGGGGAAGACGGCTGTTGTGTTCCGGTGATGCAACAGCCTTTGATCATTTGAGCGTTTGTCTATCTGTTTGTGGGTGTGTAGTTAAATTCGCACCTTCTATTTCTTAATGATTGACATCGTACAACATGATTTTTTTGTACTTCTTTCCGTTTTTTGGGGGGGGGTTCTAAACCCTAAGGTTGATTGAACATGAAGACAAGATTTGGTGATATATCAAGTAAAAAAGAGGGAAAAAAGAGTCTAGTACCCTGTACCTAGTTATTTAGTACCATACTTTATGTAAAACCCCTCATATCATAGGATATTCCAAGTGGATTTAAAAAGCAATATATTCACACATGATGTTTCTCCAAAAACAATAGACAAGATATGGTAAATCTGTAGAATTAACCTGGTAGCCAACCATCGGCATTCATACTAGCCCGACAAAATTCTAAGTCCTGTCCCTGTAACATGACCGCCCCCACCATCATGTCACGCTTCATCCTATACAAAAACTTCCGGCCCCCAAAAAGAAGAAAGATGAAAAGAAGAAAAAAAAACACAAAGCCACCTTGATTTCTGTCACTTGTGTGCCAAGAAAAAAAACTACAAAGAGTGATTGGTCGTACCAATAAGAGTAGCCGTGAGACACGGAAGGAAGAAAATGGGACAAAATTGGATAGGAAACACACGGATACCGGAGAATCCGGTACCCGAGCCGTTGACGTCATGATTATACGGATTATATATTTACACGTCACTTTTTTTCGTTTCGATCTCTTTCTCAGACATACTTCATATAAAGTGTTTAGACTGTATGTTCAAGACATTATTCAACACATAATCATGCACAAACGACCAGTAGCCGAGATATCCTAAATGAGAAAGCTGTAATAACCGACTTGGCTGAGCATCGACTACGGCTTTTTTTTGAAAACCCCCCCTGACTTGGTTTTTTTGATAGTCGGGTTAGAAAGCTCCTGAAAAAAAAAGAAACGGAGAAAAAGCAAATATGTGGAAGCGAATTTTGAATCGTATGTTCTGTCGTGGACTTATATGTGTCTATTTAAGAAATCAGTGTACTGGTTGGGATAATGAATTCCGAGATTACAAGGCTTTGAATTCATGTTGAGGTTGAGTTATTTGTAAGACTTGGAGGAGTATACATACCTAGATCCAGTCATAACTGATTACAAAATAAAAAGATATTACCCTCATAAACCTTCAAGTATCCATTCTTGTTTCCTCTTACCACGAGACACCGAGATCCATTTTGATAACCAGGTTCTCGCACTTATGTACAATATTTACNTCTTCTTCAACATTCGTGATACTCTCGGCCGACTGGTTTATCACGTCCTTTTTGATTGCTTTGCTTTTGATACCCGGTGATGAGATATCCTTCCCTAGTTTATCGTCGATTATAACCTGGACGGATGAAAGTACTATGTTGCATGTGACTTGTCACCACTANTTCATACTAGCCCGACAAAATTCTAAGTCTTGTCCCTGTAACATGACCGCCCCCACCATCATGTCACGCTTCATCCTATACAAAAACTTCCGGCCCCCAAAAAAGAAGACGGATGAAAAGAAGAAAAAAAAGACTACAAAGAGTGATTGGTTGTACCAATAAGAGTAGCCGTGAGACACGGAAGGAAGAAAATGGGACAAGATTGGATAGGAAACACACGGATACCGGAGAATCCGGTATCCGAGCCGTTGACGTCATGATTATACGGATTAGATATTTACACGTCACTTTTTTTTCTTTTCGATCTCTTTCTCAGACATACTTCATATAAAGTGTTTAGACTGATATGTTCAAGACATTATTCAACACATAATCATGCACAAACGACCAGTAGCCGAGATATCCTAAATGAGAAAGCTGTAATAACCGACTTTGCTGAGCATAGACTACGGCTTTTTTTGAAAACCCCCCCTGACTTTGTTTTTTTGATAATCGGGTTAGAAAGCTCCTGAAAAAAAAGAAACGGAGAAAAAGCAAATATGTGGAAGCGAATTTTGAATCGTAAGTTCTGTCGTGGACTTACATGTGTCTATTCAAGAAATAAGTACAATGGTTGGGATAATGAATTCCGAGATTACAAGGCTTTGAATTCATGTTGAGGTTAAGTTATTTGTAAGACTTGAAAGACTACTGTATGTACATAGATCCAGTCATAACTGATTACAAAATAAAAAGATAGTACCCTTATAAACCTTCAAGTATCCATTCTTGTTTCCTCTTACCACGAGACACCGAGATCCATTTTGATAACCAGGTTCTCGCACTTATGTACAATATTTACCGAGGACCGTGGAGCGGACGGTGTTCCTACAAGCTTGGATGACGGTCCGTTCGGCTTTCTCATGGGACGAGCTTAAAGGTGGAGAGGAAGGGATGAAGGGGTTGTATTGTACATTGTACAATCCAACAATATGACAAGGAATCTATTGTCTTTGTTACTGTTCTTCTTCAACATTCGTGATACTCTCGGCCGACTGGTTTATCATGTCCTTTTTGATTGCTTTGCTTTTGATACCCGGTGATGAGATATCCTTCCCTAGTTTATCGTCGATTATAACCTGGACGGATGAAAGTACTATGTTGCATGTGACTTGTCACCACTAGGCAGGTCCATCATAGTCATGAATCCAAAGTCCTAGATGAACCAAAACAAACTTTGACTCTACTAGTAAACTGCATGCCCTAGTCTTCCTGCAATATCGCTTCATTTGTATTGTAGTTTCTCAGTCAGTTGATGGATTTCCAAGTCTCACCATCTTTTCTTCCTTGTAAACTACCCCTTACCCATGTATGTATGTCCACAGAGTATCAGCACTATCATACATATGTGGATACATCCTTCACACCCCACTATGATCCCGTGAATGACCGTCCGGCCCGTCCTCCTCCTCTCTAAATTCCTTCCTTCCTTNCTATGTTGCATGTGACTTGTCACCACTAGGCAGGTTCATCATAGTCATGAATCCAAAGTCCTAGATGAACCAAAACAAACTTTGACTCTACATACTAGTAAACTGCATGCCCTAGTCTTCCTGCAATATCGCTTCATTTGTATCATAGTTTTTCAGTCAGTTGATGGATTTCCAAGTCTCACCATCTTTTTCTTCCTTGTAAACTACCCCTTACCCATGTATGTATGTCCACAGAGTATCAGTACTATCATACATACATACATATGTGGATACATCCTTCACACCCCACTATGATCCCGTGAATGACCGTCCGGCCCGTCCTCCTCTCTAAATTCCTTCCTTCCTTCCTCATACCCAGCCTCAAGCCCCTTCCCGGCCCGCCTTGAAATCCTCGTAGCCCGCCACCTCAAGGATCATCTTCCTTCCACCATCCGGAAACGACCGCCTGGCCACTCAGTGCTCCATGATCACAAAGAAGGATCTAGCCAACTATAGCCATGCTCTTTGTCCTTGGAAACAATGAGCCATGCATCATATATCCGCTATTACCTGCATTCCCTTGCTAGTTTACCTGGACGTAACAAAATATACTTGCGTACATATGTACATACATACAACAGAAGATTCGGGAAACGGAAACCACACAGACTAATAGATACCCTACTGAAATCCTCTTCTTAATGTTCATCCTTTACCTCGTGACTTACTCTTGAATTGACTTTTTCAAATGTAGACTTGGACGTCAGATCTTTCTCCAAGTCGTCCATTACAAAAGCCCACAACATGCCCTTGCAATTCCACTGTTCTCTACGCCCAGTAAAATACATCCAATGGTCGTGCTTGTGGCGCGGCTCTGAAGGCTTTCTTCCTATTGGCCCGTATGCGGGGTCTCATGGATTCTTTCCCAGCATAATAAACGCCGAGCTCAGAAATCTGTGCATGTAGAAATATCTGTACTTGCATAACTTTGGCTGCCCCTTCCCTTGACCGGGCCGCTCTCACGAGGCAAACTCGCCAGATGAACGAACAAATTCCTTTCCGAATAAACTACCCCTCGCGAACCCGCGAGAACTTGTCGCCACTGAACACAGACGTTTTTTAAATACCGTTTTTTTCTCTTGATCTTGCGTGTTCGTTGTATGTAAATAGGGGGGCAGAAGAGAGCTATGTATCCTCGCTAGCTATGTGTGTCAAAAAATAGTGGCTGCCACACTAAAACGGGTTATGGGGTGTGTATCCATGAAATCACGGCTTTCTCGATTCCCGAAATTTGGGGGTTCCATGGACCATGACCATGATTATCTACAAAAAAGTCACTTTGAGTGAAGCTAAGGATGCAATGTACATGTGTATACACATATGTACACTCAAATCCCTCTAGTTCGGTGGGTCGACCAATGGGCAAAAATCACCATCTTTTGTTGGAAGTCGGTTATATTTCACCTGTTATAGTTGGTGATTTGTTTGTTCATACACATGTCCAGTCACTTGGTTGGATCACCGTTGTTTAACGCCACACGTCAACCGGGCACCGGAACCAAGACAAAGGTAGTCGTCACAGTTGCGGCCAGTTGATTTTGTACATATGTTTACCCGTTATTCTTCACTGAATTGCTTTCCCTTTCAAAAGGGAACTTGACAAACAAAGAAGAGGGAAACAACTGTCACGCCTTGACCATAGGGCTATGCCACAAAGAATGTGAAAATTCAGCATCAATGAAGAAAAAGAACGGGTACATCTATAAAAGACACACCACTATATTACAAAACATCAATCTATAATATACACCATCCCCTCTTTCAGTTGACTGCCCCTCTCCACTATTGGAAAACAGTCCGAGTATCGTATGTACATATGTACAGACAAATCTAACCATGAGAAAAAAAAAACTTCGACTTGTTTCTTTCACTCATTCTTTCTCCGACTATGCCATGTGTAAACAACCCCATTTCGCCGTCGGGAGCACGGCTTGCCCATAGCTTCAACAACGCCCGATCTACATACCTATAGAGAATCGTGGCCAACACCAAAAGCATGCTAGAAGCGGGAAAATCTCATGTACAGACAATACCACCATGGTAAACTAGTCTCTACAGACCCTGTGCTTGTAAACATGTTTGACTGATCAATGACTGAGAGAAGACCTGCCGGGTCACTTGCTATGTGACTCCGTTCATACCCCCGCCAAGTCCGGCGGCAGATGTGATGAGGGCAGAAGCGGGGTTCCGTCGTTACAGGGAGCAGAGTACCTGTGATATCCCCATTTGGTACACACATATACACTAAAACGACGAGGAATCGGGCCTGTTTATGGGTTACCAGTCTGCGTTGGCGCTTCCTGCTGTCCATCCTGCTTCTCGCCAACGGAACCTGCAGCAACCCCCTCAGCCACCGTTTTCTTACACTTTCGGCTCTGCCCTGTCTTGGAGCCCTTTTCTTTTCTTCGTCCACGACGCACATCGGCCCCGATTACTTGTAAAGGCTGGTCAATACCTGCCACCGGAACTCCATTCCGATCAACCCCCTCTGTGAAGACCAGCTCGCCTCGTTTTCCTAAAACTTCTCTTCCCGCTTCTTCTAGTAAGACGCCCAGGGCTAATAGTGCCGTTTCGTCGAGACTGCGCTCATCAATTACTCGCTGACCCCGCACTACTGCAAGTTCTTCGTAAAAATGGCTCGCATAGGCGTGAAGCGCCTGTAATAAGTCGCCTGACGGTAACGTTTGGGCGCCCGCATCTGGCAGTAGACGACCTGCCGCATCGTAGAGGTCGTATTCAGCAAAGAGAAGGGGCGCGTTAGCCTGGCGAAAGAGAGCGTCTTCCGGCGACAAAGCTGGTGGTTGTGTCGAGGTATCATGCACTGTGGTGGTGTTGGTAGTGGTGTTGTATCTAGCAGGAGCGCGGCCTGTATTTGAGAATCAGATGCTTTGTTAGCGGTGAGGCCCGGGAATCAAGAATCAATTATGGCGAGACCAAGTATTCCAAAAGGTGGTGTGATGAGGGGCAGAGCTGACTAACCTGCTACTGCGTCATAGATGTTTAAGAGTCGTCGCTTTGCAGGTGGAGGAACACCAGGTTCCGCTGCGCCATCAGCGGTATCTTTTCGCTTGGCCGGTGCATCTGGGAATATCGAGGACATGACGATCGCAAAACTATGGAGTGATTGAGACAAGTGGTCTAATTGAGGAGTAGAATCGATTCATCTTGGGCTCTCAAAAATTATACGATTGAATGCAAGGCTGGTCAGCCCGATTTAATTTGGTGGTGTTGTGCATTTTTTTTTTCGTCCTTGCAAGTGTTAGCGCAACTAGCCTATGCATAGACCAGTGACATCATTGGTAGCTGCGCTACTACTTTAAAAGCAGCGATACCCTGTGTATGTGTCTTACAAGTTGAAGACATGTGTGAAGCAAGCACAACACAGTCACTTGTGTAATACAAATTCATACTCAAACAAGCTTTATTTTCATTCAAATCATGCCAATTGCACCAATTCCGACATATCTTACAATGAACTCATTACATAGTTTCCAACACACAGAGTCAATTCATCAGTCTGTCATTCAGAATGCTCATTTATGTGAGAATCAGTTCTTTTCCGGCACTTACTTACGCCCCGATGAGCGGGTGAAAGCTAGAACCGAACGCCGAGCCAAGGGACGACGAAGAGTAAACATCGATGAGAAGAGAAGTGAAGCTGAGACCTTAACGGCTGGAACCAACGGAGTCAACGTGCTTGAGGTGGATCAGTCTCGTGGGGAGTTGTGAGTTTCCTTTTTTTTCTTCTCTCATTTTAGAGGGAAACATACATACATCAGTATGTACTTTCGAATGAGTGACTGGCTGACATTTATTACGGTCGTCAGATTACTCTCAGGTGGCTCGGACGGAACTGTCAAGCTTTGGGATCTCACTTCCGAGGAGTGGGATGGTGAGACTCCTGTGATTTACCACCCCACTCTGGACTTTCCAAATATTCGTCCCGGTGATACCGCGCCGGGACACACGCAAGCTGTGACATGTGCGGCCTTTAGTAAATGTGACCGAGACTTCTTCTACACGGCGTCTTATGATCACACTCTCAAGGCTTGGGATCCTGAACGACAAACTGTAGGGACTTCTTGGGGCTTTGACCACCCAGTTGCTACTTTTGATGAGGGTTCAGTAAACTCCAGTGTTGGATTACTGTTGGTGGGTACTGAGGGGGTGTCGGTCGGTATGGTAGATACTCGCTCAAGCGGTATCTCATGTACATTTCACGTTGGGGGTGGCGGCACTACATCTCTTCTATGGTCACCAACTAGTGACTGTAACTTTCTTTCCGGTCATGCCGACGGCACTGTCAAAATATGGGACTCGCGTTATCTCGCCGCCCCTATCACACTCCTGGATGCATCTGATTCCGTCGGTTTCCGTCTTGGTTCCCAATGCGATGGTAGTTCTCCTATCTCTACACCTGATGCTACACCACCACCACCACCACAAGGGCCCCCTATTGCTCACCGGGGAGCTGTCTATGGCTTAGGGCTCTCACAGGACGGTTGGCGCCTAACGACACTAGGTGATGATTGCCTACTTAGAGTATGGGACGTCCAAACGGGAGCAAACATGATGCTACATGAGGAGATGCATCTGGAAAAACGGACTTCTGGTCTCTCATGTAAAGTTATTGTGACGCCAACTGATTGGGTATCTTTTGAATGTCAGATGGCTATATTTCCCAATGGCTCTGAGATTATCGGAGCTGGTATTCCGTAAGGGAAATCTCACAATGCGAGTGGGAAGTCCTGACAACGTCTCCAACCATTATTACCACTATCCACCACAAGAAACCCCAAAAACTACCGTCAACGCCGTTGCTTGGCGCCCCGATGCCGACATTTCCAATATTAGTATCCCCGCGCTTCTCTATGTCGCCTATAGTGATGGAAGGATCAGAGGCATCTCAACCACCGCTACATCCCCAGAAAGTACAAGTGGAGAAAACCACCCCATCACTCAGGCCCGTGATCACAAGAGGCGGAAACTCCAAGTTAGGCGTGCAATGCGGTAGTGAAAACACATAGGGTTAATAGGGTTATTGACAACCATGACAATTGTGGGTCTATATGCACGACATCGAGTCTTTTCGAATCAGATCATTCGCGGCAATGCTACGGGTGGATCCTGCCATGTTTGCAATTGCGGGTGTTGGGATAGATATACCCTGGGCTTCCCCAACGGGATAAGAAAGAACAGGCAGGGTGGTGTCCGTCCGGAGTTGCTCAGGCCAGGGATATGATCCTTGTATGTATGTTCAAGACCACAATGTTGTATATGGATGTGTGTATTGTGTTTGCTTAGTGTTGCATGTGTCTGTTCACGGATATTCTAGTGTAAGCGCCTCTGTCACGAACCTATCTACCCCCGTTCGTGGCAACATGTCAAATAAGCCGGGCGGAACGCGGATATGGCACGATGAAATATGCCGGCCAAGCAGGGGCGGGAAGGTTGGATATCGGGGTGGGGGCTATTCGTGATTTGTTAGATTAGTCTAGATTGCGGTGATTTTAGCCTTTTTGTCATCCGTCACCGTCGGAGCCGGATGTGAGGATGACATCCTTGTTACGGTTGGCGGGGCGAATAGCGGTGATCTTACGGTGCTAGTCTTCCATTTCACGACGAGGATATTTGAAGGATGAGGGATTGTATATGGTTGAGGGGGTACACACATATGTACATATGTATAGACTTGATCCGAGTGTTCAGAAACACACTGTGCCATGCGTGATATAGGATCGGGCACTTGTAGAGGAGGAAGAGGGAAAGGGAAAGGGAAAGGGGGCGGGTGGGGCTTCTTGCGTTGCGTTCCGGATGTAAGCCCTGACCGCACGAACCCTTTTTGCTTAACGGGTGGATTCTAAGGTTCAGAATGAGTCCCAAGAAGTTGAGGCCCGATGATGATTTGCAATGCCCTTTCCAGGGAGGCGGAGGTGTGGGTAGTAGTGGCTGTGATTGAATGGACGGCTGAGTGTGTAGTTGCTTGGTTGTCTATTTAGCTGTCTGTCTGACTGGCGAACTGACTGTTGCGAACAGACAGACGGGCTTATATGATCTGTTCTTTGGCTGGTACACCGAGACTCCAGTCAAGGAGATATCCCGCGAGTAGTCGTGGGGTAAAGGGGACTGCATGATGTCGGTAGCATCGAACCACAGATAATTCCTAGTCCCAAGCTAGACGGGCGGGGAAAGCGGCGAGCCGAGCGGTGGTGGCGAAGTTGGGATGCATCCGGAGGGAAGAGGGGTCCTGGACTGTTCACGTGGTGTGCATGTTGATTATAGGAGGTGCTGACTTGGCGGGGTCGTTGTCTGAAGGCCGGGGCTGAGACTAGAGGGCGTTGATTAATACGATGTTGCGAAGGACTGAGAGGGGGATTGGGCAGCCATGCATGGTAACCCTACTTTTTATGCCTCGCGAGTTGATATGTGACAGAAGCTGTATTGGGCCGCGGTGCGACGGTCTGTCAATGTAGAGTTTACGTGGGTAGGTGGATGGGGATCACCGGTTCCCCTGTTTGGGAGTCTACGAGACGGGTATCCCTTATACGGACATCTGCATGCCGAGATGAAACTCACCGGTCGCACGTTACTCCGCCGCTAACCTATACGCTGATTAGGCCGCCAAGAATATACATATGGCCTGACACGTATGTACATATGTACATACATCCACACGAATTGTCACCGTGACATTTAAGCCAATCAAAGTGCACGGCTTGGAAAGCATACCATCCGGATCGGGCGGATCGGGATTGTCCCCCTGGGTTGGATGCTACCTGGTGTGTAGGCTAGTGAGGTCGGTACGTGCACCACCGAGATATCCGAGCTCTAGTGCATATGGTGGGTGGCGAGGTGGGTGTATATACATGTACATGTCTACATATCTACATGTGTGTAAATACCTCCAAGCGGCCGTGACCAACTAGTAAGGTGACAAATGAAAGTAGATCCTTCCTATAACATAAGAAACACGTTAAAGTGTTTCTATCGAGGTTACACAGGCCCAGTGGTTTCCTATCCCAGAACGGGGATATACAATTCATGTCTTGAAGACAGACTGTGTAACGATGATCGTGACGATGGTTCGTTGATCAATGGTGTCACACGGTTACTGTATAGATATGATAGTATAGTTCCAGGATCCATTGGCACGTGTATGTACATTGTTCCTTGAGTGGTAGGCGAAAGATCTGGGTCAGATGTGAGGTAACAAGCAGTATCCCTGCCCGGAATCTAGGCGAGTGGTGATGTCTTGGGGATGAAAAGGGGAGGGAGATGGTTAGACTTTACGTCATGGACGTTGTGTGTATTTCGGTGGCGAGTACGAGGTTAGTTGGATTAGTTTGACGTCTATCCCTAGCTTTATCGATCGTGTAACTTGACTTGGAACCCTCAGGTGGTGAATATCAAACCCTCCGGCCCCGGAATTCACTACGCAGAAAAGCCCCGTTTCCGCTCCCGTTCTCAACTTCTGATATCCTCATTAGTGTAGTGGTGATCATACCTGCTTGTCACGCAGGTGACCTGGGTTCGATTCCCAGATGGGGAGCACATATCTTTTTGAATCTCTGTTGAACGCGTGGGCACGTGACTTTGTATCACAATCTCGAAACTCAGTCAGTCCCCGGGCTCACTTGCCAAGTCATCAACATTTGAATTCATCTCTAACGGCATCACCAAAGGATGTCAGTGACATTTTCAAGAATCCTTTGTCCCAGATGTCAATCCCTGATTCTCCAATCTACGGCGCCATTTTTTTGTGTGTGGATGTGTGATCCCGGCGTTAGGGGGGAAAGGGAAGGGAATGAACAGACCCTTGAACTTTCGGGTTACGTTGCCTGTTCTTTTTGTGGCCGCGGCGGGCGACGATTTTGTTCTTTTGGTTTTCTCTGGGTTTATTTGATTTTCTTCATTTTTTTCTCTTTTCTGGAAAAAAAGTCGCTCTCTGGGTCGGGACGGTTGGCGGTGCTTTTTTTTTATACCTTAATTAATTATTACCATTTTTTTTTCTTATTCGTCGAGCGATTGGGAATCCGATTTTCCTTGATGATCGAGATCTTCTGATTACGAGCTTTCCTTTCTCGACGGGCCGAATCTTGTGTTTGGCGACCTTGATATTGCTGTGTAGGTATGTATGTACGTAGATACATGAAGATTGTGCAATGTGATGTGTGCTTGTTCCGCCATAGTTGGCTTGTGTTCTTGGGTGGTCGGGTTGAGGTCTGGTTCACTGCTGTGTACTGTAGGGTACTGTAGTGTGCTATGTACGGGTCATGTATGTATGGCTGACTGGCTGGTGGTTGGGCTGGTGACGGGCGAGTTGGTGAGGACCAACTGTAACCTTAGTCACAGGTGCTGCGGGATGGATGGATGGAGGGATTGCTGTGCGTTAGCCTGCAGTTGGCGCGGCTTGGTGGCTTCAATGATGTCATTAGGCATGACCAATTTGTGACGTGGAATATAGTCTTGCTAATACTTTTGGTGACGTATAGATTTGTCTTTTGACTTGTTGATCCTGTCACTATGGATGACCGCTTCGTTGGCGTCAGAGTCCAAGTGACTTTCAAGAGTTCTACGGCCCAGACTGTGCAAGGAGCCATTTCGTCTGTTGCTCCTGGTGTCAGTTTGACCCTTAAGAATGGTAGGTTGCGTTGCAGGTGGTTATTGTGTTTCTTTATGCTAACATGTGGGCTCTTCCTGCTTAGTGACAATCGTAAATCGCCCGGGAACCGTCCTTCCCAGCCTTGTCATTCGTCTGGAGCATGTCAACGGCGTCGTCGTCATAGAAGACCCCAAGTCGGCCCCGCCGACTCAACCCTCGAGTGCCGCACCATCCACGACTACTTCTCAAATACCGCCTCCTGTCTCGACTGTCCCCAATGTGGCTACCAACACTACGGTGCCTCAGCCAAAGGTTCCCCAGCAAATACCTGGATCCGCACCTATACCCCCGATCAAGCCAATGATGCCACAGGAACCTAGCCCCCGTGCAATTGGTACTCAACCTCCGGATCCAAAGACGCTACCTACTCCTAAGACGAAGTTGGCTGCTTTCAATGACCCTGCTATCATGAGCATGGGAAGGGTGTCATCGGCTCTACGCTCTGGTAATATCAGTGATACGGCTGCTCGGTCTGGTGGTGAGGTTTCTCATCATGCCAGTGCTAGCTCGGTGAGCGGGGCACCCGTCATACAACAAAAGTTGGCGTCGGTACCGGTCGTGCCCGCTACTACCACAAGTGTAGTGGACATGGCGGCTTTGGAAGCTGGATTTAGCGACATGGCTGTCGAGTCTGGGAAGATAAAATCGACTCGTACCAAGATGAGTGGTGTCCGTGAGAATCGGATATCACGAAACAGGAAGAATCGGGATCAACAAAAACAACATTACTCGGGCACGTCTGGCCGTGGAAAGGGATGGCGGAATACGCCACTTTTGGAAGATATCGAGTCCTTCCAACCGTTTAACGCGCTCAAGAAGAAGTCGCAGTTGTCAGATACTTGGGGCCAGAATGACTTTGTCGATGGCGATGACTTTGATTTTGAAGAGAGCTTGGCTCGTTTCAACAAGCACCAGGTATTTGAGGGCATCCGTCAAAATGACACGATACGCGAAGACGAGCGGCTTGTCTATCACAATCTCAAGGCTAAACCTGGAACCGCTGGTGGCAAGAATCTCCACCACACAGAAAATGTGTTGGATTCGACGCCCAAGGTGGGTTCCAAGGTGTCGCGAACCAATGACGATTTTTGGAACTCGGAGGCCGATGTCCACATTGAAGATCGTAGAACAAGCAAGTCGGCACGTAAACCTGAAGGTCGTCCAGGTTTGGTAAGACAACAGTCTATCCGCATGGGTAGCGGAAGTTCTACTGGAATGGCAAGTGGAAGGGTGAATTCACAAGTAAGACGCGCGAACACCAGGAGTATAGTGCCGGGACTAACCTCTGGACAGTTGAAGGAGCCAGTGGCGGGTTTCTACTTGGAGCCATCTAATCGGTATATTGATGCAGTGTCGCCATTACAGATGGTGACGTTGGAGAATACCGCGGTGAATGAGCTTGGTTTACCCGAAGCAGTCTTGATGGAGAATGCTGCACGCGGTATCGCGGCGATCTCTATGGAGTTGCTTGATGATCCAGCTGTGCGCCATGGACTTGGAGTTGTTGGTGCCCAACATCCACGAACAGAGTTGATCAAAAAGACCATCATGCTGGTGTTGGCGGGGAACAATAAAAGTGGGGCGCGTGCAATTGCCTCGGCCCGACTACTCCGCTCGAAAGGCATGGATGTTCGTTTGTGTGTAGTGGACATTGATCGCGAATCACTGCTCATTGATGCTGTTAAGTTGCAGGTGCGGTTGTACCGGAACTATGGTGGTAGGGTGTACGACAAGCAGGAACTATTCGATCTGTACCGGTCATCCAAAGAAAGCGGTAGTCCTATCAAGTCGACGCTGATCCTGGATGGACTTTTGGGACTGACAGTGCCGTTTGATGAGTTACGTACGGCGGAACAGGCAACGGTTTATGAGCTGATTCACTGGGTTGATAAGGACCCGGGTTTTGTCATATCTTTGGATGTGCCTTCGGGTATTGACCCAGTGTCTGGTCGGATTGCAATCGTCGATGGGGTCCCATTACATGTCAAGCCCCGGTATATCGTAGCGATTGGTGCACCGAAGAAGGGTCTTATGGAAGCCATCTACCCCGGCGTCAGTAGTGGCAATGGCGGCGCGGGTAGCGGCAGTGGTGATGATGGTGATGATGGCGTTCATGAGGCGCAAGAATGGGAGCTTTGGGTTGTTGATGTAGGTTTTGACGGGGCAGTTTGGAAAAAGGCAGGTGTTAAAGCTCGACATGCTGTGGACTTTGGCGGACGGTGGATCTGTCGGATGAAGTTTCGGGGATTGGGAGGAGATCAAGACGATTAGGGATAGGGTTTGATGATGATTTTATGATGTGGGATTTTTAAGGATGGGATGGCGTTTGGAGTTTTTTTTTTGTTATTGTTTTGGCTTTGTGGAGATAGATTTTGATATTACAGTGTGTTTGTCTGTATGTACATATGTATTTAGATAACTACAAGCTAATTTAAGCCGTCTTTTTTTGTTCATGTTATTTGTCGGGTATGCACGTGATTTTGGAATTAGACAGGGGAAATTATTGTGTTACACTGGCGGTAGATTCTCGAAGCAAGCATGAGCTGGTCAGACATATGCAGGACGGAAAGTAGTATTTGACTGAGGCCCAGCCTCTGTGTTTTTTGGTAGGTCTATGTATGCAGGATGTTGTTCAGCTGGGCTGGAATATGTACATACATACAGTTCAGATGAGATTTGGTTTTATATCTTCGGTTATGAAGGTAGGCTACGAATAAGCGGATCATGGCTTTCATAGGTCTGTTTGACGGACAAGTAGTCTAGACTCCATGTATAGTTTCTTTACGTTTTCATTGTGTTTTCTTTTTTACGAGGCTTCGATGCAATGTAACGTCTTGTTGTAAGGCGAGGCAGCTAAGTGGAGTCATGTTTGCTAGGGTAGCGCTGTGGTTATTGGAAGGGAAGAAAACCAATGTGAGGGATCGAGGACGGCCGGCCGGTGGCAACATGAGGCATGTCAATTATGGTGTGCCTTGCTTGTGGATGTAGTTATTTTGCATATAGTATGTCTGATAGACATAGGAGGCTGGGCTTGGTGGGTCGACTTGGTATTTCATTTCTGTTGTGTTGATTTGTGGAGAGAGGACTTGCTTTCTTTCTTTTTTTGACTTTTGTGGTTTTGCTATTTTTGACATACACTTGGCATCACGCTCGGCTCTTGTCTTCTCTTTTGTTATCTACGTTGTCTCCCCCACAGATATACATATAGACATTACATACATATCCACAGAACAATGCTTCCGTCAACAGCTCCCATCTTGCCGTCCCACTTCTTCTTCTACTTTCGGCATAACCGTTACTACCTTACAACAGGTCTACGTGACCACTTCACTAATCTCCCACCATCTCCTACACACACGCTTCTATCCGATGCTTTACAACCTGTCAGTGTCTCGTGGCATCACCCTATTGATGCCTTGACAGCTTCTTACAGAGATTGGTTCTGGTCGCCAAAGACACTAGTTACAAGACCAGATGGCCCATCAGGCCCACTTACAAGAGTCGCCGAGTTTGCGAGCGCCAATGAAGGGGAGGACGTCAGAGTGATTTGTGGGGCTGGCGGAAGTCTAGTTGCTTGGATTCCCGGAAGTGCACTTACGTGGTCTGAGTGGCCTGACTCGGCAACGTGTGCGCGCATGACACCGGTGGTTCTCGGGGCGAAACTTGAGGTTGTGGCCTTGGGATATGAGAATGCTTACTTTATTAAGAAGGCGGATGGAAGCTGTGTGTGGGATTTATGTGGGCGGTATGACGTTTTGGAACGGGCTTTGGAAAAGATGGAGGGGAGAGACGTCTCGTTTGTGGCGTTGAATCCGGATGTTCCGGGGGAGTTTCTCCTCTTGTTAAAGAAGAAGGTTGCCGTGTTTTGTCTGCCCGAACGTATGGCTACAGAGGTTACCCGGAGACTGGAAAGTAAGGGGTTCAACTGTGTCGTCCTAGGAAGTTCCGAAAGCGGATTCAAACTCCCCAGTGAATTCGAGTGGAAGGAGGCTTTGGAATATACACATGCCGTGGTAGCCATTGGTTCAAAGTGTACAGTCATGTAAAGAGAATACAACCATGCCCAACTAATAAGTACCCTTGATCAACCCTAGCTGTGCCACAAATCGATACTGGGGAACCCCGCTTTGTTTCTCCGCGTTGTAGTTACGTTTTAGGTGTTTGGCTCGTGCTCGCTTTTTCTTGGTGTTGCGTGTGATAAGTAATGTGGCGGTGACGATTTAAGAGGAGGAAGGAGAAAACGTGGTGAAATTTGTATGGGGAAGGAGGAGGATTTGATTTGGAGAGAGCGAAAGTGGAGTGGTGAGATTGTATTGATTGATTGAGTGTCAAGTTACGATTATGTTTTACGATTTCTTTCTTTAATTTTTTGATTTTGTTTAGTTGATTTTCTTTGGTTGATACATACAATTTTTTAATTGAATACTCGCGACTTCTCGACTTTTCCCCCCCCCCCCCAACTTTTCCGACTCCCATACATTGTTTCTTCAATCTTTATATTACTCATCAAATTCACATTTCCACCGATCCATCGACCGACCACATGGCGCCGTTTCCCTTCCGATTCTCGTGATTGCCGCTTCCGCTATCAATCCGTCGTCGCGAAAAGGCGCCCCACGGCCACGGCCAATCACGACATTTAAACACCGTAATAAACACATTTAGAAACCACTCAAATGACCTCACCAAGTCCAACAATCGACTGTACACAGTCCGTCTTATCGGAAGCAAATCTCATTTCCTATCTCAACGGGGACGTAATCGCCCGCGCCGCCGAAATAATACCCGCATGTCGCCATCTTCTTTCCCCCAACCATGTCATCCCAATTCTTGCCCGGTCGACGGTTGACGCGTCGTCCGTCACTGTCTCCTCAACATCAAGTATGAAAGACCCGTTCTACGCCTCCAAATTCCCAATCATGTACGCTCTCGCCGCTACAACCGTAACATCCTACATGCTCGTAATCATGCTCTTCATCACCCCCCGCTCCTTTCTCGACGGTGGCGTAGTATATCTCGGTCGTCGCGGAGGCTTCACGTCAGGTTCAACCGGCGGTGTAACCATCGGTGGACGTCCCTGGCTACAAAANATCTCCGTTGCGATTTCCCTGACGATTGCCTCGAGTAGCACGTTTGACGTTGCGCAAAGACAATATGCGGTTAATGAATTGACGACAAAGCAGTTGCAGTTTGAGGTTATGGATGGGACGGAGTTGAAGGTTATTAGGTTGATTTCGGATACGTTTCTGTGGCTTGCGCAGGCGCAAACGCTTATACGGTTGTTTCCGAGGCACAGGGAGAAGGTTATGATTAAGTGGACGGCGTTTGCGCTGATTGTCTTGGATATCATTTTTAGTGCATTGGATCAGTTCAAGTACTCGAATACGGCGTCATCGAGTTCGAGGCCGGGGACGTTTGTCCATGCTATCCCCGCGCTGAGTTATGTTTTGCAGTTGACTTTGGGCTTGTTATACGCTGCCTGGGTCATTTACTATGCTATTATGAAAAAGCGCTATGCGTTTTATCATGCGCTGATGAAGAACATGATTCTGATGGCTATCATGTCGACGGTAGCCATCATGATCCCCGTGGTATTCTTCATTATGGATTTGATTAACCCAGAGTTTACAGGATGGGGTGATTACGTTAGATGGGTTGGAGCTGCTGCTGCGAGTGTGGTTGTTTGGGAATGGGTTGAAAGGATTGAAGCCTTGGAGCGTGAAGAGAAAAAGGATGGTATTCTGGGACGTGAAATTTTCGATGGGGATGAGATGATTGAGACCTCTTCATCAGATTACCGACGACGGAAACGCTCTTTAGATGATGGTTGCAGTGAGAAGTGGGTTCCCCAGGGTCGACCAAATCGTCGTCGCGGGCTAAGAGCGCTAGCGGATCGTCAACGGCGCAAGTTACGTTTGGGTTCTCACAAGGAGGCTATCCCGATTAAGACGTTTGACGCACCCCCACGATCGGATCTTTCGACTAGACTTTCTGGAGATAGAGGTGGGAGTGATTCAGGATGGGGCGGCCGAATGGGGATGGGAACTTCACAAACCCCTGTTAGTCGAACTGAGACTACTAGTGCGGCTAGCACTATGTACGCTGTTCGGCGGGCTCCTATGGGGGAAACGATGGAGAGTGTTACTGAGCATGTTGCCACTTTGAATGCGGAAGAGAGCCTCGGCCGACCAACTGATGAGATTGTCGTTCCTTTACCTGTGGTTCCTTTACCCGTTGTTCAGATTGGAGCTCCGAGTAGATCCGTCTCAGTTGTTACCCCGGATGCGCACAGTCCGACATCTAGACTTAGTCCTAGTGACGTTGACCTCGAAGCAAACCTTTCGCCCTCGACATCTTCACAATGGCGTCGCCCTTGGCCATCACTAGCCAGCATCGCAAGGTCTACGCAAACATCGACTTCCCGTCAAATGACATCACCAAAGTCACCAACAGCTTCATCCGTAGCTGCGTCTTCAGCTGCCCATGATGAAATCTCCAGGTGGGATATTAAGGGCCGGTTTGAAGAGTTTGCAGTAACTCAGGCAGAAAAGATAAGGGACCGTTTCAGACCTACCAACGACGTGGGCACGCTACCAACCTTTGAAATTGCAGCGCCTACAAGACGTGGCGTCGTTCTAGGAGAAGCCTCGGCAGATTTGGATAGAGAGGATGAGGAAGAGGAAATGAGACGAGTGGTTATGGAACAACAGGAGGCACTAGAGGAAGTTGCGGCGAGAAGGAGCGGCGAGAGAGAGTCGCCATCGCGCGAGGACGATATACAGAGAGGAGAGGGGGCGTCACCGCCTATGTGGCCTGGAGTTCGGGACGATGGAAGACGATAGAGGATATGAGTAGAGTACTTGTTTTTAGATACCCTTTTAGTTTTGTTTTCAATTGTACGAGTAGTTTGATTCGATACTTGTGAGCCTCGGCCGTTTCTGATGCTACTTCTGGACTTGTTCCAGATATCTACCTTTACTATGCTGTCATTGTGAAACAAGTGTGGTCACTGTGACCTAATTCGGTCAAACTCCAATCCAGAACCATATTCCGTCATCGCCAGCCGTCAATAGCTCTCCTTCAGGTGCTGCTGTTACTCCATCTGGCAGCATTTGGCGTACTACTTGGTAAATTAACCCTGTACCCTAAAGAACTTGTGTTGCGACTGATGCTATAAAGTGATTTCTGTATAAGAGGAGCCTTGTTGGTAGATTTTTCTCTTGTTTCTTTTTGCTTGAGTCTCCTCTCTCTCATCGGTTCTTCGACTTTTTCCCTTTTCTTGCCAACCTTTCTAGAGATATTATCGTTTTTCGATTTTCAACAAAATAAAGCTTGCTTGTTATATTTTTTATAACAGCACTCAATTAGTTACTCCTTGCTTTTGCACGTCTTTCCTGTTTCTTGTTGCCGGATATCGACAGCTGTCGTCGCTTGTCAGTTACTACACTGTTCATCACCGTCATTAAGCGCATAGGTATGTCATCGTCGCGGAACCTCCCACGTCAAATTCTCAATTGATCCTTCTAATCGATCACAAAATGACTAACTCTTTCTCCAGATCTCTCTCACTTCGCGCAATCTTCTTTTCGGCCCTCTCTCCTTTTCCGATTCATCACCATCTCGCTCTTCGCGCGTCGTACCCTAACCCTATCACGTGATTACAACACTCTCACTTTCAAGTAAGAAGTCGCGCCCCTTCTTAGGCACGACTATAAACGAGACGCCCACCACGACATCTAAAGTTAATTACAAGGTCTCCAAGCCCGGAAGTGGGCGACGGATATCCCGCGCCTCACCCGCGTTGACGTCTCAGTTAGCCAGACATTCGCCTTTGCCAGGTGCCAGTATGTCTGAGGAGGCCGACGCCCTTATGTCAGGTGTTGCGGTCAACGGAGACCATCACGAAACTGGATCAACCGGTGGGCCTATTTCAGCCCAGTTAGCTGGTCACCAAGGCCAGTTTCATATTGAGGGGAATCACATGCAGATAGGAGACGCAGACACTCAGAGACAATTACAGATTTTGGCGAGCACAGCTGCCGAAGAAGCTATTCACCCCGAACTTCAGAGACTGTCCGGGGATTTGCAGAACGGCACTACTCACGGAGGCATCCACGGAATGAGTAACGGAGGAGACCTTAATGCCGCTGCGGCGGCTGTTGCAGCTGCCGGTATGGGGATGGTTGAGGGAGGAATGTCATATGGAGATAGTGACAGTGGAAGTAATTCGCAGCAGCAGCAAGGTCAATCTAATGGGGGGTCAGCCCAGGGAACTGCTCCTCAGGCTCAGATGGAAAGTACGGAGGATAATGGAATGAATGGTGGTGATGTTGGTCCAGGGGCCGCCAGTGCTGAGGCTTTCGCTCGTATGTCTGGATATCATAATTTGGACATAGAGTCGGCTGCTTCAACTCTCAGTAAGCGGTTAGCTCCTCAGCCTGGTCGTCGTACTGCTGTTCAGAGACGTCAAGAGCAAGTTCTTAACCTTCAGAGACGGTCCAACGTTGAGGCTCTCCTTGCGCATATCACTGGTACCGAGGCAGCATCGGCATGCAAGAATTGCCATAAGGGACACGGTCCATGGAATACTTGTGTCGTTGTTGAGGGTCAGATGTGTGGAAGTTGTGCCAACTGCTGGTACAACGCCTCGGGCTCTCGTTGCTCGTTCCATGATACCAACAACCCCCAAGCTCATCAGCCCGCTCTTCACGGCAACGGACGCACGCCTACATTCTCACAACAGAACTCTCGTTTGACGAACGTTAATCCCACCGTCATCATGGGTAATGAACTTTCAGCAATGGGTCTTACAGCTAACCCCAACACTGCTACTGCCGCCGCCGCCGCTGCCGCTGCCGCCGCCGCCGTTGCATTGGGCAACTCAGGGTTCTCTGTTGGTGATGATGCCGTTGTCAGAGAGGTTGTTGAACGGGCTTTCCGCGAAGGACGTGCCGCTAACACGAGAAAGAGACTCCTACTTGGTATTGAGAGTGCTGCTCGCGAGTTGGCTTCCCGGGTTGCTGAGTATGAACGGTGGTATGCTTCACCTGAAGGTGCTGCCGGCTCTAGAGGCACGGGGGGTGGTGGTGATATGGAGGCGGAAGGCGATTTGGAGATGTGATTCGACTGATTGATTTGCATGTTTGTGGTTGGGAAGGATTCTGGAGTACAGGGGCTTCATTTCTAGGAACAAGGAGTGAGATGGTCTGAGCGGAGCGGGGATTGACGTCAGCTTGGAGCGAGAGAAGAGATAACATGGAGTATAAAAAGGTAGCTTACGACTTGTTTGAAATTCTCTTTCTTTAATTATTTGTGTAGTCAATTCATTATCGTTTGTGTCAAAATGCCCATCAAAGTGAAAATGCGCAAACCGCGCGCGCCGTCGCATGAACGGCCCGTGATTCCTTCTATTCCGGGTTCTCTCCCCTCCATATCCGAAGACGACCCGTTTGCGACCGTTATCCGCAAGTTATCCCGTTATTTCGCCGAGACTATCACTGTCCCGTCAACTCTCGAACAAATCCGGACTACGGCGGCCGGAGACGGCGTTAGAGCGCTGGTTGCTGAGTTATCTGAAAACTGCTTTAACAAGTACATTGTATGCGCTCTGCTCGCGCTGAAATGGCACTATGATGCGCGCGGAGGCGGCGGTGGTATTGACGGGGCAAGAGCGGCGGCCTGTGAGATTGTCGCTTGGAGAATCGTCGGGGGTCTAAGTTTGCGGGAGGCGGTGGGCGTTTGTCTGGTTGAGATTGAAGAGGAAGGGACGGAGGAGGTTGAAGTTGAAGGTGATCGGGTAGATGGCGAGGCTGATGAGACAACGTCGTTGATTCCTCAACATCATGTTTCTAGACCGGTGGGGTCGACGGGGAAGAAGTCGCAGTTGGTTACGGCGCTTTCTCATTTAACTATGGGGACGTTTGATTTGTCGGCTGACGATGTTGATGACCCGACGACGCCGTTTATCGGACTTAATGCGCTTGAGATTGCGGCGGTTTCAGAAAGTAAGAAGTTCCTTGCGCATCCGTCGGTTCAGGCTCTTATCAACGGGATTTGGAAGGGTGAAATCATCTTTTGGGATCGCGTGTCTATTAACTCGGTGAAGAAGGCGCGTTTCTATGATGAGAGTACTGATGATGGCTTTGCGAGGTTGAGAGTACCGAAGTATGTTAAGGCGTGGGAGGTTTGTTTCTTTGCGGGCTTTTTGGCGCTTTATTATGCGGTTATGGTGCAGAGAGATCTAGAGGGGGTTTCGCAGACCGAGGGGCTTTTGTATATCTGGATTGCGGCGTTCCTTTGTGATGAGGTTGCTGCGTGGGCTGACGCTGGAAGTATCTTCTACACGTCTGATGTTTGGAACATCTTTGACATGTGTATGATTCTGATTGCCGTTCTCTTCGTCATTCTCCGAACTACAGGCCTCTTCTTTAATAACCCCGACCTCATCTCTCTTTCCTTCCGTCTTCTCGCTGTAGAGTCTCTTTTCACTGTTCCTCGCATCTTTTCGATTCTTTCCTTGTCGCCATACTGGGGTTCTATCATCCCGTCTATTCGTGCCATGGCTAGGGATTTCTGCAAGTTTATGGTCTTTGTGGTTATCGTGTACCTTGGCTTTTTGACTACTTTTGGTCAACTTGCTCGTGATGTCTACTCGCTTCCGCATACTACTATGCTTCTTACCAAGATCTTCTTTGGAAACTCGGGTGCTGGATTCGAATCTATGGATGATATTGACCCCATTTTCGGACCGCCTTTGATGTTCGTTTTCGTCATCTTCTCCAACTTTTTGCTCTTGGGTTGTCTTACGGGTATGTTGTCCAACACTTTCTCTCGGGTAATCGCTCATGCCGACGAGGAGTATCTCTACTTATACTCCATCTATGTCCTTGAAGCGTCTACTTCGAACCGTCTTACCCATTTCCTTCCCCCATTCAATCTTCTCGCCGTGTTCCTTTTCCGTCCTATTTCCTTCTTCATTACCGGCCATCTCCGTGTTCGCGCCGCTAGAATTGCTTTGTTCAAGGCAACCCACTGGCCCGTCGTTCTCATCATCAAGCTCTACGAGTCCATCTGGGCCCCCGTTATCTCTAGAGATACTAAGGCTCTTACTGGACCTCCCCCGGTTCGCTCGGAACAAAATAACCTTAAGAGACCTTCGTCAGCTCAAGGACCTTCAAAGTCACTTCAGGTGCCGGATGCTTCGGCTACGGAGATTCAGCATTTGAGAGAGGTCATTGCGGAGCAGGATCGTAAGATTGATTTGATCCTGGAGCTACTTCGCGCGAAGGAGGCTTAAGGGGTATAGTGAGTTAGTCTAAAATAGTTGCACGGATGTACTTTGAAAAGGACAGCACGGTTCTTATGGTTTGAGGAATTTCGATGTTGAGTTTTGTTGAATAAGGGGTCGTTAAAATTCATGGAGGTGGTGTAGTCTTATATTTGTTCATATTAATGACATCATTGACGCAGGGATTGAATATACCCTGACGTTTTGTCGATCTTTACTGTTCCTTCTTTACCCCGCAGTGACCTTTCCTGTGCATATATATGTATGTATACTTGTACTTTGTCGGACATTGTCTGTCAAATGACAGGTAAAGATCCATGATACAAGTTGTCTATAGTGACATATAAGTTAAGGGGCACACTCCTCGGTGTGTGTTCAGTATTCTTGACCCGAGAAATAGTAAGATAGGTATGCATGTACATACACAGCGACTATGCTCTCATAACCTAATTTCTCATTTCTTCTCATTATCTTATGTCTGATCATGGACAGCCACATGACTGACGACGCAAAGTCTACATGGGACCAAGAATGTCATGAAATATACTATTGCCCAGTGGAAAATAAGCAGGGTTAACAGACTCGGTCTCTGGCTGACTTTTGCGCTGAAACTATCAATGAAAATGCAGACAAGTTACCGCCTCAGGACCATAGTAACCCGCACTTTGTACATATATGCTATGAAGCTAGCATGTGGATTCCTATGTCGAAAGTAAGTAGTGATGCGCCACAAGTTACCCTATTATCATACTAACTCCATTCTATCCAAGATCTCAATTTACCGCAACAGTTGTACAAACCAAGGATGAAACCCCGACAGAAGAATATCTTTAATAGTTTATTCAACCTCAACTTGGACCACCGAGTGGCCGGGGAATCATCGTGGGGTTGTCCAGCTTAGGAAATCCTTCACAGGTCGAACTATGGATGAATAAGAGTTGAAATCACTGAACTAGCTCAACCGCATTGCAAAACGTCCTTCATGACACCGTCACCAGCGTCCAAGGCGACTATGGGAACTGGGAGTGCAGTTCAGAGGACATCGGTGGAAACTGAGAACACGGACTTTAAAGGAAATGGGAAGACTGTGCAGAGACCGCAGATGGTATCGAGGATTACTGAAACCGGTGAACATGCTTCCGGTAGTGATGTAGAGAGTCCCCGGTGGTCGAGTAGGATATACTCAATCGTTACCAGCTATCCTCTCATAACCGCGGAGGAAGCTCAGAGGGTCTTGCGGTAGCAAGTGGGAGTCAACCAACACTGGCCATTGACTTGACACTAGATGACTCGGATGAAGATGTCCCTCCAAGAGCTATCCAGCCACGGTCCTTTGAGCTACGGCTATACATCGGTCATCCGTCGAAACGTAGAAGCTGGATCACGTCGGACGGTGTCACTAGCCCAGGAGACTCGACCGCCGCTACCACCTACGCAATTTGCAGAGAATATGGTAATCAGTCTTCTCAACTGTGACGATGACACTCGTGATAGAGGTGAACTGATTGTCGAATCCATCTCGGACTAGCTATATAGTATCCGTTCTCGCGAGGCCGTTCACGCTTCTATTCCGCTACCGCCTAGCCCATGCTCTTTTCAAACATCCGGAGCGATAGATTAGGTGGTCGTAGACTTGGGCTCATTTCCGGAGGTAAATTTTTCAAGTGCTCATCCGCTACTGAGTCAATCCAGTCGCTGCAAACGTACAGCAACAGACTTGGGCGATGACGTATAGGATACTTCTTTGGAGATTGACAGTGTAGTCTAGCCCGCCGTGACACATCTGTAGCAGTACGCAAGCGTTCCAAGTTTCAGTAGATAAACTAGTACATTGCTATGGATGTAGCCATGTTCTGGCACTTATCTGAGCATTTCTCGGCGTATGTGGCAGACTTGCTCACTTCGACTTTTATATCATCACCAACCTTGGGGGCGGTCCCAAGTCGGTATTCATTGGCTTGTCTGGCAGTTGTATTGCAGGCCTGCCTAATGAATTAGGCAATACTGTGTGAGGTGATACAATACTTGTATCACAGTAGATACCGCTGATTGACCTGACGCTGACCAGAGAGTATACGTGCTCTGTTCTGTTACCCATTGGGATGCTGCACACTTTGTTACTTATGCAATGCCGCCGCGAGAACAAGGCATTGTTAGTCTTGAGCTGTGAAAAAGCCTATCATATAGGATGACCACATTGAACATCAGAACTAAATTTGATGTTTACAACTAGAGGTATCAATGTGTCATATTCATATATCACAAAACTCAAGACCGTAGTTGATGCTTAGGGTATAATTGGGGTTATACCATAGTAGTCAGTGCATTTTGGGATTCAAAATGCCCTCAATTTTTATCCTCACTGATTCCTCAATAATACGGTAGCGATATGGTGTCTCAAAGCCAACAAAACAAAACTTCACACCAGGATATCGAGGCAAACGCGTGAACCCGGAGTTCGTGCACGCACACACGAATGGCGTGACCAACAGGTTGTGGTGGCTTATTTTTGAGACCCCGGGTTATAAGTGGCACAAAGACCGCCTGAGGCTCAAGTTATCGTGAGAATTTGTCCAACGATTTAGTCAGGAACCAAAAAAGAAAGAAAAAAAAAGTTTTGCTCCGGGGAAGGGGAAGAAAAAAAACTGCAAAAAGCGGAACAAACACGCCAGCGCTAAAGCCTTTATATACTATTACTCACGATAGACGGGAAGGCACAGATCTTTGACGAGGAAAAGGAGAAAACAAAACGTGCGGGTTCTTCGAGAAGTCTCTACTCCTACTTCTTGTCTCTTGGATTGTTTCCTAGATTTGTCTTTGCAATGACAGGTTCTTCACTATCAATCGCGAGGTGAGATGAAGAGGACAAAGCCCAATCATATGCAACTACAAAGGGCGGAGAGAGGCTCTGGAGACGTGCATTTGATGATTAGCACAGCCGCCGTCTGAGAGTGCAGAATGTAATTTTGTTTTATTTTGAGGATTTTCTGTGATGAGGACCAAGAATCGTGACTTATACACAATAGAACAGGAACGAAAAGAAGGAACTGGGGCTCTGTCCCGCACGACCAATGTCAAGGCACATGGTTGGTGGCTGGCTGACCAGAGAGATCAAAATGGAAATAGACAGAATTGTATTTCCAGGTTCAATTATACGGGGAATGGATCGGCCATTGTCAGTCTCGTAAGTTGCAGCGACGTGCAGCAGGAATTGGAGACGGAGTCTTTCCACATGACCTCTGAGTTACGTGTTTAGGATCGTACAGGTTTGGGCTTGCGAAAGTCGGAATTTCTTGGGGAAGCTGTGATCTGCAGGTTTCATCCCTGCGGCGATGGCTGGAGTATATAGAAACCCTTTTGTATGTAAGTGTGCATGTTGTATGTATGTACGGCCGTGCCGAAGAGCTCACAGAGCCGGACCTGCGACATTGTCTGTCTACAATGAGGCGGAAAGCTGTAGGCTGTGCAAACGGTTCAGGGTGGGTATTGTCCAGCTGACATTCCAAGTGTAGTATCACCTATTATCTGATTTGGTTGGGTAAATTATGCCGGGACGGACGAGTAAATTGAGGCACACATACATATGTACATACAATGTACGGTTTTAGTAATGTATGTACATACATATATATGAATCAAGTATTTTAAAAAGCCGAAATGCGTATAACTAGCCGGGCCAGTAACCTGATTTTGGTTTCCACAAGCTTCTATACGCATATACGCACACACAAGACGGACTGTGTTACGCGGGAGGAATCAAGAAGGAGGATGAAGGGGGTTTGGGGGGCCTCAGTTAGAAGTTTCCAGCTATCGTGAACTTGGTAGGTTAGTCCTCATAGGATCATAACCAATCGAGCTAGTGCTGGATTTATAGTGTTTCTACTGATATTCAGGAAGGACAATGCATCTAGTTGTAAACGATCACTGTCATCAGACTCCTAACGATTCTTCTTCGGCCATGGCGATATCTGTGTACATACGTCTGTGGTTGTATGTCACGGCCGGATTGTTTCCCCACACACACGCCCAGATTTACCCTCGCTCACGCCATCTTTCTCCATCACACGCTGCGACTCTACGGTCTGGAACAAACCATGAGTATCAGACGCACACGCCCTCCACCAAAGTGTGTTGTTTTCTCCACACACAACCTTTCTTCTTGTCTCCCTGTTGTCTGACAAGGAGGCTGCATGGCTTCTCTGGTTCCAGAATAGCGGCTTAAGAGCTTCCGCAAGTGAAGAGACAAGAGGGAACATGCTGGATCAATAGCTTGGAATTCCAAGTTCCAGACCGCAGTCTTGTTCGGCACATTGTACTAATAAACCCAGGTCAAGCCCAGTATCACCATCAAGTCTACGTCCCATGGTCGCCCAAGATAACAATAGGATGCAGGAGCCCTGCCCAAAAAGGGGCCACCTTCCGGAGAGACAAAAAAAAAACGACAAGCAAGAGAAAAAAAAAAAGTCAAGAACCCACACACCCCAATGTTCCAATGCCCCAATTGCCCAATTACCCAATGAACCCAAATCCCACGATATCACATTACAGCGGCAAAGGGGTGGCCAGAGCTGCTCCAATAATGCGGTCGGCCAAAGCCATATTTGCATACATGCACGACCGGGGGTGGGAGTTGGTTCTAGGCCTGCAAAAAAAGTGTTCCCGTGACCACTTAGTCCCTTTTTCGCTCTTTCCAAATTTGGAACTGTTGTTTTCCCATCGAATCATGGTCTTGCCAGACCCGGCGCAGCTGTTTGGGACGTCTCGTCCCTGCCGTTCTTTTGTAGTATCGTGAATAGTACTTATAGGAGGGAAGACGGAAGCTGGCCTTCTCTCTTTTTTTCTTTTCTCCTTTCCTTTTTCTTCTCTGTCTTTCAAACCCACCTTCGTTGTGATACTTGGGAAATTATCATCAAATTGACACTAAAACGGCATCTCTTGACGTTACCAGCAGTTGTTCTTTATTGACAGTTGCCTTGCCACATTAATTATTACTTGTCTAATCACGTCTTTCACAAACCTGCCTCGTTTACTTTTCTATTTCTTTTTGCCACTTTCTTAATCACCAGCATCATTATCGCCTCTGTTCATCATCACGTTCTTAACTGTGTCTTTGAATTCATCTGCCAAGAATTCCTTCTTTCAACATAACCTGCCATCTCCAATTACCGGAACCCTGTTCGGCCGCCATCTCAACTGATAACCCACGACACGGCCCGCTCTTTTAGCTGGTACTGCCACCTTTAGCATCCGACGGCTTCTTTTTTTGCCACTGCGGAGGCCGCTATATAGCTTATTTGATCCCGTGATCAATTCAAGCCGCTTCCGTGTGAGACATATTCAAAGTACCGGGATTTGATACCTTCATCATCTCTCCCGACTTACTTAAACCGTTATCCCTTTCCCCGGATTTCGTCAATTCTTCACCCCACACTATCTCCATATCTTTTTTTTTCTTTTTGCCTATTGCATTTGTCAATTGGTCTTATACCTCCACCAATTATACCCCCTGTCTTCCGGATACTACATTCCTTGTTTAAATCCCCACATTTGGTCATTGACCTTCCAATCATCAGACGGAATCACCCTGATTTGACAGTACCTTGATCATGGTCTCCATCGATCCCGCCGACAGCATGTAAGTCTCGATTTATCCACAAAAACGTGACATTTAGTTTCTAACGCCGAGGATAGCTATGTGCCAACGGAGAAGCATATGCTTCCTGATAACCGTAAACGGTACCCTGTCAACATCCACTCGCAGTAAGCCTTCTATAACCTCAAATCGCCTAAACCACTTTCTAATAAGCCTTTTTCCGTACTTGTAGACACTGGCAGCTTAGAGCCTTGACTGGCTTAGCCTCGGATAACGTCATTTGCTTCCCTTCGGGTCACGGTGGCTACCAAATCCAAACCCTCAACCTTTCGACTTCGGAACGCTTTTCCCTAAGAACCCTCGATTTCTCGCCTAGATGTCTTACGGCTGGTAATGGCTGGATTTGCTGTGGTGGTGAGCGTGGTGACTTTGTCGCATGGCAAGTTTGCGCCCCCAATGCCAGCTTCATCGAGTCTCACGAAACACGGGGGATTTCGGGTCCTGCTCCCCGCAGCCACCGCTTCACTACTGAACGTGTCAACTGTGTGACTCTCTGGTTCCCTCCTAAGCCCGATGCTTTGGTTGATTTGGCCCATGGTGCCTATACCGAAGGCGTAGCAGTGCTGGCCAACAACGATAAGACGGTCTGCATTGTTAGCTTGGAACAGTTTGCTTCTCCGGGTGTGCCCCGCATTACTGCCTCCATCGACTACCCCGATTACGTCAACAGAGCTGTCATCTCTCCTGATGGCATGACTCTTGCTGCAGTCCTAGACGATGCCTATCTGTACATTCACAACCGTGTCTTCGATGAAGCTGTTGGCTCTTATACCTGGAAGCTTCGCGCGACGCACATGCTCAAGAGTCAGGATCCTAAGGAACGTAGTGATCGTCGCGGTAGCTTTGGTCTATCATTTTCACCATCTGGTGTGTATCTTGCCGTTGGAACTCAGCATGGTGTCATTTCTATTTTTGATGTTGATGCCTTCACTCAGCCTGACGCAAACCCCCTCATCAGAACCCTCAACTCATCTCGGCCTGGCACTTCTAGTGGTGCAATTCGTGACATGGCTTTTGCCCCTGGCCACCTTGGGCTACTGGCATGGTCGGAAGACCGTGGACGCATCGGTATCACGGACATTAGATCCAACTTCGAGGAGCGGCAGATGATTGATCTTGGCGAATCATCAGAATTTGCCAGCCAAGTCATTGATGATCACACTACATTGGATGCGCGGACTCTTTCGGATGCGCAGTACAATGCCCTTCTATCGTTGGCATTCAGTCGTCCAACCAACGCTGATGGTAAAGTCTCGGCGCCGGTAATGGACATGAATGACGTCAACTCACGCCTTGAAAAGGTGGCCGAGCTGATTACCAACCATCAAGAAGACACCTTCCCTCCCGCTGTCGAGTACATGGAGCGCTTCAGAGCTATCATTCCAGAGGGTTCGCAGGACGACCCTGATGCTTCCCGCAGACTGTTTGTCAATCACATTCGTGATGTCATTAGACGTCGCCAGTCATCCCGGGGCATGGCTGGCAACCGGGACAACACATCTGGCTTGGTTTGGAACAGCGATGGTGATACGCTTTTTGTCGGTGCGGAAAATGGCATCTACGAGTTGCATGCAAACATGGTCACTCGGCGCTTCGCCGCGGCCCGTAGCATGCGGTAGATGATGTGTTTCTGTTTTTTGTTTTTGTTTTTGTTTCTTTGCTTCTATTACCTCCCCAGTGACAGGTGCACTATGCTTTGAGTGTGTACCATTGTCTTTGTTATCATTTGTTTAGCTGTTTGGCGTTTAATGGGGTTTTGTGGGAACGGTTGTTCGCCGTTATGATCTCGGCATGTGTTGTTCACGATTCGATTGCTGTGTATAGTAGAAGACAGAGATATATCTCCATGCTTCATTTTTAGTCTTAATTAAATTATATTCAAACAAATAACTCTCACTTGTACAACAATGTGTGCACGTACTCGGCAATTCCCATTGAGCTTGTAAGACCTGGGCTCTCGATTCCCAGTAGATTTATCCAACCGTCATACGATTCTTCTTTTTGAATGATAAAGTCTTGGAAGCCTTTAGTTCCTGCGGCGGCCAGCTTGGGCCGGATACCTGAGTAGTCTGGAGAAAGGCAAGCTACATCGACCTCTGATAGATACTTCTTGATCTCAACCGCGGCTTGTTGTAATCGGTCACCATTCACTGCGTAGTTATCAGGACCATCAACCCATTCGACATCTGGGCCGAAACGCATCCGGCCAGTCATATCAAGTGTTAAGTGCGTCCCGAGACCACCCGCCCCCGGAGTTGGAACCGGATATATCAACCGGCTAGGCCGCTTCTTCACAGGACCGTTATAGCTGAAATAGTTCCCCTTTGCATAGAACATCTTACGATGTTGCTCAGGTGGGACAATCATATTATTGATTGCGACTGCCCCGAGACCTGCAGCGTTAATTATCGTTTCTGTCGTGATCTCGGATACCTCCCCGGTAGCGGGATCCTGAATGTGGANGGGGGAGTATGTTGCGTTAGGGGCGTCAAGGAAGTCGCCTAGGAGGGCTTGCATGAATTCATGGGAGTCGACGATGGCGGTTTCGGGACTGACGAGGATGGATGTTACGGCGTGGATGGAGGGTTCTTCGAGGGCGGCTTGGACGGGGGTGAGCCAGGTAGTGGGCACGTTGAGTGTTTTTGCGGTGGTTGCGATTTTCTCTAGTTGGGCGTGTTGGATGTCGTCTTGTGCTAGAATCCACTTGCCGAGACGTTTATATGGGATACCTCGTTGGGCGCAGTACTTGGTCAACATGTGACGTCCGCGGATACAGAAATGGGCTTTGTGGGAGGTCACGGGGTAGTATAGGCCGGCGTGAACTACTTCGCTGTTTCGCGATGAGGTCTCGGTGCCGTGGGTGGAGTGCCGCTCGAGAAGGAGGGTGTTTGGGTCGGCGNTTTCTGTCGTGATTTCGGATACCTCCCCGGTAGCGGGATCCCGAATGTGGAGACGCCAACCGGAGGAAGCTCGTGGGCCGATAGGATCGATTTTTACCACGGGGGAGTTGGGGGAGTATGTTGCGTTAGGGGCGTCAAGGAAGTCGCCTAGGAGGGCTTGCATGAATTCATGGGAGTCGACGATGGCGGTTTCGGGACTGACGAGGATGGATGTTACGGCGTGGATGGAGGGTTCTTCGAGGGCGGCTTGGACGGGGGTGAGCCAGGTGGTGGGTACGTTGAGTGCTTTTGCGGTGGTTGCGATTTTCTCTAGTTGGGCGTGTTGAGTGTCGTCTTGTGCTAGAATCCACTTGCCGAGACGTTTATATGGGATACCTCGTTGGGCGCAGTATTTGGTCAACATGTGACGTCCGCGGATACAGAAATGGGCTTTGTGGGAGGTCACGGGGTAGTATAGGCCGGCGTGAACTACTTCGCTGTTTCGCGATGAGGTCTCGGTGCCGTGGGTGGAGTGCCGCTCGAGAAGGAGGGTGTTTGGGTCGGCGGGGGTATGAGCTAGTTGGCGGGCTATGGCGATGCCGACGACGCCGGCGCCGATGATCTAGGGGTTTTAGTATGTGGTGTTTGAGATTGTGAGTGAGGGGTTGCTTACGGTATGGGTGAAGTCGGCATTTTGACGAGTGGTGGTTGTGAATGAGCGGGTCAAATGAGATGGACGGAGTGTTGCTTTCAATGGGGTTAACATTATGTCGCTTGAGAGAGATGAATGAGGTCATTATCTTGTGACTTTCATGATGCTTTGAGCAATGACGTGCGTTCCAATGGTAGGGTTATTAACATCGACTAGGGTTGGAAAAAGGCTGTTACACGGGTAGGTGGACGGTGCTCCCTAGACTGGAGATTGATTAGATGAGTTGACGACCACTCAAGGGCATCAAGCTAGGAAGCCAGCTCACAGACGATTTTGGTTTTGAAATGACTCCAAGAGTGAGTTGAATAGGGATACATAGGTATATGCTCTATCAAATTTTGTTCAACCTCTATTACGACCGTTGTGAATACGAGTAATCACATCATACATGAGGGTATTTGGATCTTATCGGCTTTAACCCTTCTTTTNGATTAAGAGAGTATGTCTAGAGAGACAGTTGCAAACCAGTCAACGTCAATATCAAAGTCGGTGAGCTTCTAGTCAGGTATTAGGAAGCGTTGTTCTTATATTCGAATCCAGGCTTCCACACAGCCTGAAATCTAGTTGATATAAGTATGTGCACGTGACTAACGGATATCATACCCCGGTTAAAGAACTAGCGCCATAGAGTTACACTTACATACATCCGTGCCTTTTCATGTCAAGGCAGACTTTGCCTGAATAGTTTTGTAAAGTCAACCTCGCATGACAGACACTTTGCATGTCTTTTTTGAAAAACAATTACAAAACTACGAATTTACACTCTGATTGGAGACGTGGCTGAAGTTACATGTTGTCGAAAAGTAACAAATACAATTTGGTTAAAAAGACGCCTCATGCATGTAAGCACAGGCGTTTTGCCTATTTGCCTGANGTGGACGGTGCTCCCTAGACTGGAGATTGATTAGATGGGTTGACGACCACTCAAGGGCATCAAGCTAGGAAGCCAGCTCACGGACGGCCTTGGTCTTGAAAAGACCCCACGGGTGAGTTGAATAGGGATACATAGGTATATGCTCTATCAAATTTTGTTCAACCTCTATTACAACCGTTGTGAATACGAGTAATCACATCTTACATGAGGGTATTTGGATCTTATCGGCTTGAACCCTTCTTTTGAGATTAAGAGAGTACATACGTCTAAGGAGACAGTTGCAAACCAGTCAACGTCAATATCAAAGTCGGTGAGCTTCTAGTCAGGTATTAGGAAGCCTTGTTCTTATATTCGAATCCGGGCTTCCACACAGCCTGAAATCTGGTTGATATAAGTATGTGCACGTGACTAACGGATATCATACCCCGGTTAAAGAACTAGCGCCGTAGAGTTACACTTACATCCGTGCCTTTTCATGTCAAGGCGGACTTTGCCTTAACAGTTTTGTAAAGTCAACCTTGCATGACGGATATTTTGCATGTCTTTTTTGAAAAACAATTACAAAACTACAAGTTTACGCTCTGATTGCAGACGTGGCTGAAGTTACATGTTGTTGAAAAGTAACAAATACAATTTGGTTAAAAGGACGCCTCATGCATGTAAGCACAGGCGTTTTGCCTATTTGCCTGAATCCTTGGTAAAGTAGTTTGGTAAAGTAACAATTACAATTATACACTTTTGTATTCATTGATCATGTTGGTCGCCCTTTTGAGGCAAGGGATGTCTTTTAGAATCGACAATTACAAGTTGTTGGGTACACTCCAAGATGTCGGGTTTTGTGAGGAGTCGCAGTTTTGTATTTGTTTTTTTATTATTCCTTTCATGAGACATGGTTTGTGTGATCCCTATTTACGCACCTGATGTATTTACACACGGAGGGACAGAGGGTCTATAGTGGCAGAGTAGGAATCTCCAACGCTGTTCTAAGCTTGTATGGCATCAAGCCAATTCCATTTACGGTTAACAAACAGTCGGAGTAGAACAGCTAAGAGGTCTACCCATTCATTTACTTTTTGGGGCAAATGCCGACCAGATTCTTAGTACATACAATCGCTATAATTCACAGTTTTTAGGGTGAATAGTTCAATCGTGTATCATATGTTAGTGTTGCACACTTAAATCACAAAAAAACAGGTGTTACATACATATGTAGATGTGCTCGTAGCATAATGAGCACATCTACATACTCGTATTCTAAGAAATTGGGGATATCTCCCTACTGTCGGGTTACAATAATTTCCATTTTTCGTGTTTTGGTGTACACTTGCCGCAGATATAGAAATAATTTTATGGGTCATGTGATTATTGTATCCGGAGTCATTGATTCATTCACTGAGGCAACCCAGATATGTATGTACATATGTACACAGTCCAACGCCCGTAGGCAAGAGGTCGCTTATGGGTTCAGCGGGAATGTAGCATGGTCCCTTGCAAGTTCAGGGCGGCGTTGATTAGTATTCGATCGGCTAGAATGGGTTGCGGCAGACCCAAGGCCACTTTTCAGTCTACAGTTGGTAAATGATATGTATACGTATGCATCCTTCTGCAGTTATCACACTTCGGGATTCATTATGTCGCCGATAAGGCGTGTGCATGTGTAACACGCATGTGCCTGACAACGGGATGTACATACCCCTGCCCGCCCACCAAAAGCCACCCTTGAACCTGCAAAAACTGCGGAGGCATGAAGACGTGGTGGACTGTTATAGGAGCGCCAGCTTGCGGGTGGTAGGAGGTGATGTAATGTATACGTATGGAACAAAGTATCACAGTTGACTTGATTTATATTGATTCTGTTTCTATCTGACAATCACCAGTCCTGGGTATATTCAGTCCAACACATAGTGGGACTTCATCCTCAGGACCCACTTAAGAGTTGCCAAGTGACCACCTCTTGCTTCCAAGGAAGACATGGGCAGGACAGCCATCCAGTCAACAACAGGGGAAAGCTTAATTATATCTTATCCAGCCAAACCCGTAAGCAACCCTGAAATATTACCATAAAATAATGAATTTTATCTTATTTACAGGGATAGCCCTTGATGCAAGGCTGTTGGTCTTACTAAGCAAGGCTACACTGAACTTTCTTGGTTCTTTGATGTCTTTTTGCTTGGTTTGGGATAGAGGTTTTTGGTTCTTTGGCGTTTTGGTGCTTGGTTTCATTCACAGGTTCCCGATTTTGGGGTTGTTTTACTTGTTTTTCATACATACATACATACATACATACACATGTATTGATGATAATCATGTGATCAGGGTACACGGGCCAAAAGTTCTCAGAAGGGTAGTTACCGTATTCGGATTTCAGAAAATGGCCCAGTTGTAGAAGGCCTGTGTACCAATGGGGCAGCCAGTTGAAATCCCAATTGGGAAATTTGCAGGGACGAATTGATAATTTGTTGACTGGATGGCTGTTCTGGTCATACGGGAGATGTTGAGACCCTGTATGCAATCCCTGTTCTGGAGAGTTGACGCCGGTCACAACCACCCATGTATGTACTCAGCCTGTTCGTGTCGAACCGTGGTGGGAGACTTCCCATACATAACCCGCAAGACGGCGCTTCTATAAAGGGCAAATTTTGCAAGACCAACAAGCAGGATAGCAGTTTAATATGTCGCGTAATGTGGGTGTCCTTTTGTGAATAGTTTCAGTTTAGGAGTCTGTCGATTGATGTGTCTTTATTCCTCGCTATAACCCTAAAAGAATCTAGTTTTCGAGTCCGTAACATAAAAGGAATCAATTTTCGTGTTCACAGGAGGTCCTGTAGAAAAGCAATAAAAATGTGAAAAGTTAGGAGTCTGTCGAACGGCTACGGTATAGCCAGGTTATATCATGGGGGTTATGTTGGTTAGGGTTATTCATGAGGACACATCACATATGTGTGGCCTGAGCGCCAGCACATATCTATTAGCATAGTCGGAATCCCCTCACTGGGTTTTCCTCTTCTTAATTAATCAATCAGTTTTATCAGTCATTAACGCATTGCCCACTTCTTGCTCACGTTCCACAGAGTCTTATTTTCTTTGGGCATGGTGGCTATGGTCGTACCGGACAAGCTTGCTATTGAGCTAAAAGGATACTTTTTTATAGGCGTTGCCTTTGTTCTCCTTGATGAAGTGTGCGTGACTTGGCTGGTCATCTGGTGGCCTTTTATTTTAAGGCAGAACGGCGGGGCTGGAACTAGCAAATCGTGGGTAAGCATGCCACCGACTGAGGCATCCTACGTCATGTATGGTATTCACGCTCATGGAGCCTATCGCGATGCCCACAAGCAGAAAGAACATTCCACTGCACTCTGGCCCTTCAACAATTACTAGTTATGGTTCTCGTGTGCACTCATCCTATCATCCTAAGGTAAAGCAATGATGTAAGGATACTCAGTGATCATCCAGAATGAAACATCCCGACATGCAAAAGTTTTATTGTTTTTTCTTGGTTCCGCTCATGCAGGCTAAGCCGATGGAGAGACTGTTGCATTTTTACAAGCATACTTGTCAGTCGGCGTCGGCATGCATATTGTAGGCACACACCCCACCCCCCTCCCCCCCGCTCCAGAGAATTCAAACAGCCCCCTCACATCTTAATTTATATACCGGATCACTCCCCCAACCAGGTTGTCAACTTGCGCCTTGCAATGTATTTACCAATTACCAAGTTGTTTCGGCAAACGGTATGGAAGTCTCCTAAGACAGTCTTAAGATACACGACAAGAGACGTTGAGGTTGTTTGTCAGTTCTCTATATATGACACCTTTCTGTCTCTTCGCTTTTGGTAGTTTACTACATATTTTCAAGTCGAGCAAGGCCATCATGATTCTTTAGCCATCGACATAGAATCGTTTTCCAGGCACTTTGCTTCTTACAAGATGTCAACTTGGCACGGTCATCAGGTATGTTCTTTCTTTTTCGTTCTATCTATCATACATAATGTTGTAGATGAATATGGACGTTCACGTTTACTAACATTCGAGACTTCTTTCTAGCACATGGAGCGATATAAAGTTCTATTACTATAGATGAACGAAAAACCGGAATTCTGGAGCTGATATCTTTCGTTGAAGAGTTCTCCAGCCTCGAACTTGTCAACGCACGATTCTACGCCATAAACACTAGTCGCTTCAAGTCGTATCACGCCCAAACCATACGCTCCACCACAAATGAGATACAACAAAACAACAAAAGAGACAAATTCTCTTGCTCTCCTGCTGACCATTTCCATCATTCATCCATTTCCAAGCCATCAGGTGAGAAGACTGCACCTTGAGTTCCGTCGTTGTTTCCATTCCGTCGAAACGTTTGTCAGAGTTGATTGGAAGCGGCCCTTAGGGTTGTAACCGTATTAACCCTGTCCGTTTTCATTCAAGTCTTCATCCATTTCAAATTCCTCAGTTGAAAAAACAGGGACTCCTCCTTCAACCCCTGCTCCCATTCCATCTAGACATCTGTCAGAGTTGACGATGTCAAAACCATCTCCGTGGCTATAGCCACGGATCGCATGATTGTATTCGGTGCTGAAGCCCTGATAATTCTGCGAGGTTTGGTTGATTTCCCCGAAAGGTTGCCTCATACCACCAGGGGCGAGAGTGCCGGCGTCATTAGCGTTGTGGTCGAAAAAAATGGGCTGAGAATATCCATGATGAGCTCTACCACTAAAAGCAAGACTGCCGGCGTTATTGGCATTGCGGCCGAAGAAGTTGGTCTGAGAATATCCGTCATGGGCTCTACCAGCAATTGTATTTCTGTTGATCTCTCCCGCAGTTGTACCAATGCCTCCCGAAACACCCGAAATCTGCCCCACGCCGAAGTTTGCCGCCTCCAACCCAGCGTGTCCTAACATACTGCCATCTGACATGTTTTGAGCGTCTTGACGATAGGCCAAACTATCTTCATTGACCATGCCACTCAAATTGGTCACATGAGCCGAACCCCAGGTTGCGTTCTCAATGAGACGAACCTGGGACACTCCATTCCAGCCAAAATAACGGTCGTCGTTTGTTCCAGAATTCACGTACGGAATAATGCGGGTAACTTGGCAAGTTTCAGGCTGAGCCTTGATCGAGAGATTTTCGAGACGGTCCTTTAGTGAGTTACTGCCCAACCCACATAGACATGTGTTAAGAGCATCACAACCACAGCCTTCCATGATGAGAGTGTCGCTTCGAAGTTTGCTGTACGTGTATTGTATCTTTTGGGTGAAACCTAAAGTTAAGTGTATAGTCGCGAGTACCAAAGTATTTTAGAGCGAGCTTGGTGTACTATTCGATAAGCAAACCGATGAGAACCGTAAAAGGCGACTTGGGAGTTGGGAATTGGCCGATTAGTCCTAAAAATTGGAAGCTAGTTGTGGAAATTCCCAATGGCTGCAATATTGAATGCAAGAAAAACTATCACGACGTAAAGGTATATTTAGGTCACGATTTTTTTGGGTGCTTTTTATATTACCATATCAATCATAAAAAAAGGCAATGCAGGTGAAATAGGTAATCAGGCAAATGGCTTACCATACGATGTCCTCTTAACCTGAGTAAACGTTGATCCACGTAGCCTGATCTTCATTTGTAACGAAAATTGAAGAGACGAATTGTAATTGTCAATATTACACGACAAACTGTTTACTGCATCCTGTAAAGGGGTCCTTGCACATACTGCGCCTGTCCATCCAAGAAGAACTGCAATTCGCCCTCATAACCATCCGCACCAGCAATGTTAGCTCCTCCTTGTGGGTAAAACGGCCCTTCCTGCTCTGCCCCCGCCTGCTCCGCGACAATCCCACCGGCCACTCCATGTCCCATTTGAAAAGCTGAAGAATCCAACATTATCCCATGTCCATGGTGTGGAGGTTGCGGTGGCTGTGTCTGTAAAGTAAGTGATTGGATAGCTTGATGAGCCTGCGCCACGCCTGGTAACGGTTGTTGTCCGTGGATGGGCTGCGCTGGGTAGTAACCAGGGAATTGTTGTTGTTGTGGCGTTGACTGGAAAGCGTGAGGATGTGGCGTATTTAACCCTGTCACGGGACTAACCGCAAAGGGAGAGGCGGCAGTCGAACCATGGTCGACAGATAATGGTCGTTGATGATTGTTGTTTCTTGGCGGGATAATAGCCCTTGGTGCCATATCTCGACCATCAGCCATGCCGGACTCGACAAGTCCGGCTTTAGGATCCTTGGAGAACTGCTCTAAACTCTCTAACCAACGACTAGCCAACGGCCACATCCGCTGACAATCGTTCAAAATTCTGATTGACTCGCTTAGAATCCGAGGACCATCTCTTGATATATTCTCATCAGGACATACCCGTGGAAACTTTGCAAGATAAGTAGCAAACAGTCCACAAGTGTAAACGTTGAATGTCTGTGTAACTCGGTTGTTAGTTAAACATTTGCCACGTGACATTTGAACTAGGGCTACCCTGGTAACATACCGATATCTGAGCTCCAACGCCATCTTCAGCAGGACGGCCATTGAATTGGTGACTGATTTGTTCAAAGAGTAAGTGGACATTGACAAATAGGTCTCTTGCCATATTTGAGAAGAATGCGTGATGTTGTCTTTTTGCTGGGTCTGGTCGGAGCATGCTATAATCCGTATGGTTAACTTTGATTTCTTGGCTGTCTTGAAAAACAAACTTACTCTGGAAGATGTGCTCGTCGCAACACAATATGACACATCCGAATTATCATCGCCACATTAACATACGCGAGCTCTTGTCTTTTCGCTTTGAACTCCCTGAAGTTTTGAGTACTCCACAAGTGACTTCTCGACAAAGCACCTTCCCACGTTTGCAACCGTTTATTCATAACAGCAAACTCACTCCCTGGCTCCCAGGGTCTCTCTGAAGGGATACCCGACATAGCTCGACGGGCTACTTCGCCCCAAAAATTGATAATCTGTATTGAAACAGCGAAAAGAGAACGGTGAGGGCTGGATATTAATTGGGGGTTTTTGATGGCGGGTAGTGTGTTTTCGAGTGCAGCACGACCATTCGGTGGGACACCAGCTGTGAATTCGGCTTCGTCGCAAGGTAAGAGGGTAGAGATATCTGAAGCGTGAAGGGCAACTGGGGTGAACGGGCCGGCATGTAGATGGTCTTGGGTCTGGAGCATCCAAAGCGTACGACGGGCACTCTCGGCACGAATAACAAGTTCTGGGTTCGAAGTCTCGGCGGGGCTAAGAATGTAGGTTTCCTCGCGATGGAGTTGCATCAGGATAGCCATGCGCATGCTAATCCCCATGTTAATACAACTCCGGTTCTTCATACCACTTCCTTGTTGTGCTAGACTTAGTAAGTAGAAAGCTTGACAACGCTCTAATGTCGGGTGTTGGTAGACTTCACGGGTGGCCAGTAGTGAAGCTCTTTCAGTGTAAATTTCAGCTGCCTTGAGTGCATCCCCGCCAGCTCGAGTAACTAACACCGTGGTGAATCGACTGGAGACAGCTAGAATTGCCAACAACAAGAATACGCAAATATCTCTATCCTGTGCCATGATACGGGCAGGCATGAGAGCTTTTGGTATGAAACCAAGCTGAAAATAGTTCTGGGTAAAGGCATTCACACCAGCGACAACCTCGTCCAATGGTGGTAGTAGATCCCAGTCATTGTCTGGGAAGATGGCACCAGCTCTCGTTTTCTCGGCAGAGGCCGCGCGGGATCTCTCACGCTTTGCCTTGTCGACACGAGTACGTGGATGACGATAGTCACGGTCATTATCTGGCTGACCGCGTACAGGAAAGACACTATGTTACAAAGGTTAGACTATCATGTAAGTACTAAGATGAAGGATGTATGAGGTGCCTGCCATGTCTATAGGGCAACGGAAGGTGCCACAAGATTGTGACACCAAAGCGTGACACAAAGGTATGACAAAAAGAACGACATAAAAAACATGGGCGGTCTCAACATCACGTGGGTGTTTGTTCTGATCCAACGCATGTAAGGTACGTACCATTCTGCCGGGCCCAATCCCGCATCTGCACATGATTTACATGGTGGCGTAGATTTATCATGCACACATTTAGATCTCATCCGGCGACATCTGTGAGTCGGAGTTAGCTTCCAGCCTATATACAAGCCAATAGGGACGGGTGAACCAACCTCCGGCAGGCAATCGGAGCTCTCCGTTTAATAGGACCCGTCTGCTGTCCAGTCTGGTCTGTAGTGTTATCATTTTCTACCGTAGAAATCATCCCCGAGTCACTTGCAGGGCCCAAATGGGCTCCACCAAGACTCTCAACACTATGAGCCGGCGACCCAAAACTTGTATTGCTTCCAGCACGACGGGCATTTGCATTCGGCGAGGGAATGAAAGGGGTCGACTGGCCAAGAGAGTTCATGACAGGTGGGGAATCTGCAGGTTTTTAAAAAAACAAACCAAACAAGGCGATGAAACTGGACAATGGGATTCCCCAGGAGTAGGGCGGAGTTCCGGCGTTCGCGGCGGAAAATTCAAGATTTTGGTGAGGCCGGGTGGACCGGGGTGGCGTCTATCGGTGCCGATTCGGACAGCGGAAACCCGATAAGTGAAAATGGAGCTTTGAATTGTTTGTGTGATGTCTTGGNCGACGGGCATTTGCATTCGGCGAGGGAATGAAAGGGGTCGACTGGCCAAGAGAGTTCATGACAGGTGGGGAATCTGCAGGTTTTTTAAAAAAACAAACCAACAAGGTGATGAAACTGGACAATGGGATTCCCCAGGAGTAGGGCGGAGTTCCGGCGTTCGCGGCGGAAAATTCAAGATTTTGGTGAGGCCGGGTGGACCGGGGTGGCGTCTATCGGTGCCGATTCGGACAGCGGAAACCCGATAAGTGAAAATGGAGCTTTGAATTGTTTGTGTGATGTCTTGGCGGCGGAATGGTCGATTCTTACTAGGCAAAATTATGCTGCTATGTCGTAAGGCTGATGATTATGTACCGGTAGTTGTTGGAGCCAAGATAGGAAGAATCAAGAATGACAGATGTCAGATGACAAGGGCGACACTTGTGAATGATGAGGACGGAACCTAACGAGACAGTAATGGAAGAAAAGAAAATGGAAAAAAGAGAGAAAAGGGGAAAAGGCCTTCCAATCTTGCAAGCCGGTCTGACAAATCCGACAACTCCGTAGTTAAATTCCACAATAAAGCAAAAGGAAGCCGGAACTGTCCACTCAAGACTCCGATGCTCTCACTCTCGACAGTCACCTGGGGGAGTGTAAAAAAAGGACCCGGAATGTAACTAATCGAGGGGGTATCATCAGCAAACTCGATCCCAACAATAAACGACCTTGTACCGTTCTAAACAGCCTTCTAAAGGGGAAACCGATGTTGCCTAGTCTGTGTGTTTGCGTTTGCGTTTATGACAACATTCACCATCGGAACTTTGAAAAAAAAAAACAACCGAGCCAAAGAGAATACAACGACCCCAACCGTGGGGCAGGATGCCAAAGACGGTCATCTATGTATGTATACACCATCGGCAACCACCCATCGCCAAGCAGCAAACACACTAATTATCTCCGACGATATAAGCATGATTCCACAACCCACATCCGTCCCATGTATGTATCTAGTCATGTTGCTTCAACGATGTGAATAGGCCCCAGACAGTAGTGTCGCTGACGACGCCTGAGCAAGTATGAAGATCCTCCATCATGTCTAGCTTCTTGCGCCTTGAAAGACTAATCCGAGCGTCACGGGATTCAGCCACGCGTCGTCACCCGTAAGTCTTCCTCTTCGCACATTTCCGGCCACCATCGCGTCAAACCGCCACCGAGAAAAATCCCTTGTCCGGCCTTTTTCACCCAACCTTTAAATACTGCCCTCTAACTTAACCTTTGCTCGTTCTTTCTGCACATACAGCCTTCGCTTGGACTCCTACCAACCTTCCTCATCCTCGCCACATGTCGTTCCGGCACCGTTCCGGCAACTCTTTAAAAAAAAGGTCCGTGTCACTAACATGTCATCTGTACATACATACAAATTCGGTATGTCCAACCCTAACCCCGATCTGTCATGCCAGATAAGCGCCTACGATTTTGCCGCTCTCGGTACCGATTCGCCGAAATCCCACCTTCCGTGCGAGTTACCCCACTTTCCGTAGTAACCTTTGTAAGCTTTCCACATGCCGTTGTTGGAGGATTTCTTATAAGTGGACAGGCGTCTCCCGATATGGAAATATTGCCCCACGACCATATTCATGACGCAGAGGGGTAATTTCCTGTAAAACCCCGGGCTTTTCACCGGATTCCGTAGATTGACAGAAGGGCGTTCATGTACATACGTATGTATATGTGAGCATGGAGTATTTTTACGAGTCATTACGAGTCTTTACAACTAAGCATACTCTTTAAATAGAGATTTTGTGAAACCTGAAATTCACAACCTCCTTTTGATTGTCTTGTCCAAGATTCAAGAGTTTTCGTTCTCTACACTATGATTTTCAGTTTCCACCAAATTGATGATTCACCGGCAAAATCGGCCCTTACTAACTTCTCAAAGTCAAACTATATCAAAACCTACCAGGAACATGATACTCCGTCCTACCCCATTACCGACATAAACTTACTCTCGACAATCTGACTAGTCCATTAATTGTTCCCACAAGTAATGCGCCATGATTGTTCCTCCGTTCTTGCAAGATCCACTCTTTATACATATTGTACAAACTCCCTTCTACATACTATAAACGCGCATCGCTTAACGACCCCTGTCACATTTGGATTCTTACCGCTATTGCCAGATATTTGCCGGCCGGACTTCAACACTTCTCACGGCAACTACAATTTACTGTTGTTCACGTGAATGTAATTGCTCGTGAGGCTACAATTGTTCTACGCTTTTACTTTACACCTGTTTGTTCATCTCCATCATCGTAAATTCTCCTGCCACACAGACAAACAGAACAACATTCTCCTAATTATACAATAAATTCCCTACCATATGTCAAATCCTTCATGATGGCCCAAACAATGATAAAAATACTTTTCAAATGATAACAACAAAAAGATACCAACCAAAGCTAAACAACGAAAGACAAAAAAGCCGACCCTATTCAAATTCTTCCAAACCCTAACACCCCAAGATATCCAACCAAATTGCCCCAATTGCAAGCCGACCAGCTAACCACAATATTACCATCATTCTCAACATTCCCAACGGCAGTTGTATTCCTCGATATCGGGCAAAACTCTCAGCCACCGCTACCCTTGTGAGGCCCACCAACGTTAACCCAAGGCGCAGCCGTCGTTCCATTAACCCGCCCAGCGTTTGCACTGGACGACGGTATGCAGTTTCTCCCTGAGCTAGATATCGGACGAGCGATGTACGGAGGTCTACATGTCTCGAGGCTGTCACTAACATTAGCGTCATTCAAAGAGTCTCGCTACAAGAATTCTTACCGCTTCTGGCATCCCAGACGGCCATAGTCCGCTCCAACATCCTTAACGGCCCCACATATCTCCTTCGATGCCGCAGAAACTTGCGCATTTGCATCCTTACTTTCCATCCATTCTGCAACTTCTTTGTGCGCCACCCCCCTAACAATCCCGTCAACAACTTAATATCCTTCAAAGCTACCATCAACCCCGAGTCATGCGTGACATCTCCGTTTGTCGCCCGGCCCTGCATTACAAATAAGCCCGGCCGGACTGCCCCATTAACTCTACTTCCCCCCACCACCACGGGCTCAAACCGTGAATGGACAACAGCTGTTGCAAACGACTCACGCATAAACTCAGGCAACGCGTCCACCACATGGTCCTCCAAGTGACGTCGAAGCCGTGCCGTCGCCGCAAAATCATCATTCTCACAGCCTAGAGACTTGGCTAACCGCCCAGAAACTTCAATGTGCGCTCGAAGCGTCCCTCGCTTAATTCGATACAGGGTTATATTTGTGCCGCCGGCATCTAGAATGGAACATGCCATTTCCTCCACGGGTACCGTGCCATTCGGTACGTCAAAACTCCAGTGGTTTCTGAGCAGTGCTCGTTCGTCCGTCTCGTGAATCCCGGAGTAAGGCAACATGGATCTGTTCTCTTCTATCCCCGGCACACAAGGATTGCCCGCGGGCGGTTGGATTGGGTTTTCGGTGATTCTTGAAACCACATGAGCAACTCGGCCGACGCCCTTCATGTAACGTCGCAAACGACATGTTTGCCCCGATTGTTGTTTGGACACCGCCACTGGTGGAGTTTGATCGGTGAATATATCTCCTCGTGCCGGAGATTTCTTGGGCAGTTTTCCGCCTACGGAGTTAACCTGCTTGCCTGAATGCGGGTTTAGCTGTGAATGCATTCCATCGCATAAGATTGTCAAATCCGCTAAAAACTAATCATTTGTTAGAACTGCCGGATTTACATGTGACTTTCTTTCACATAAGACTCACGTAAACGCCCTTCCTGTTACCTTGTTTAAATACCTCCACTCCAACAACCTCTCCAGAGACACCCCCCGTAAGAAGCTGCGTCGCAGTTCCTTTCACCACTGTAACTTTTTTCTCTCTTCGCTCTATCCACTTCTTCAGTGCATCTTCAAGGTCTCCTCTGCGAAATGCAACTCCCTGTACACACCCCTTCGTCACGCCCTTCCCGTCGTCTTTCTTCGGCTCGGAGAAGAACATCCCCGCACTTTGGCCTCCTGCAAACACTGTATACCCCCTCACCGGCCATGTTTCTACCTCGTCCAAAACAGATTCTAGGCCTAACTGCTCTAGCACTGATATACCTCCAGGGTGCAGAATGTGACTGGTAGTCGACAAGCTGGGTCCACGAAACGGATCAATGAGCACCACATGTCGGCCTTGTCGTGCAAAGGCAGCAGCCGTTACGCATCCGATTATTCCCCCACCAATAATCGCCACATCAAATTTGACTTCGCCGCTGGAAAACACGGCACATGACGGTACTGGTAGTGGATTGGAAGTCAATGTCGTGAGTGATGTGAGTAAATGTAAATCGCGGGCAAGTGGTGTACGGCTTCTATCATTCAATGATAATAGCGTCGCGGCAGCAGTCGAGATAATAGTCGAGGTCATGGTAGGGTTTTCAGGTCATAGGATTGAATCAGGGTATCCAGCATAGGATGACGTCCATCAAATATAGACATCTATATTGATAGCGCTACTTCATCGCAGGCCTACCCCACTTCCGAAACATAACCACAGCTAGAACCGTAAGTGCCTTCCATACCCGACAACCAAGTATACCCTCCGAAACTACCATTGTCGTCTCCCCACCTCTTCGTAAATACCAAACCTCATCACGCTTGTGTCACCCTGCCTTGTGTCACCAAAGAAAAGACAAACATTTTGACTGGTAATCACATCTTCATTAAAACCATTCATGCATAATTTTTTAACTATCCCAAACAGAGCTCGCGCTCTATCCATCGTTTTCGTTTCCTCCTCCGTCCCGCATACCCCCATCGGCCCCATATCGCCGTACTGCCCATATCTCTTGATACTGCTATCGCAAGGTCCAGCCACGATGTTACCCGTGAATAAATCCAATCTCCCAACGGCCATCTAGACACAATGTTGAGCGCGTCACAGCCAATATGGCCACCACCATGCTCTTGGTAACCAATTACATCCTCTTCAGCGTCTCGGCGAACCTTTCGATACATATCGGCCGCTTCGACTAACCGGTCCATCCGCTTAGTTGGCCTTCTTGGAGACCTCGACGCGGAGAATAAGGTGCATGAAACCGTGACCGTCAAGAACGCGGCAGGCCGTCTGGGCATCACTGCGGTCAGCAAAGGTGATGAAGGCGAAACCCTTGGCACGACCGGTGTCGCGGTCCTTGGCAAGGAATACTCTGGTGACCCGACCGAACTTGCCGAACAGGGCACGGAGGGGTTCTTCCTCGGCGAACTCGGAGACCTATATAACTTGATTAATACCAACCCATGTAACCCACCCACCAGAAAACTTACGTTGGTAACACGCAGCGTCGCAAGATCATCACGATCACCAAACTTGCCACCACTACCACCCATCCGCTCACCCTCACCACCACCGCCAGCACGCTTAGCGGGAGGCACATAGGAGCCACCAGGCTTCGCACCGATAACCGCAGGCTCGTCGCCCATACCGGCAGCAACATCTGCCGCACCATCGGCAGGGGCCATGGTCTCCTTGAAGGGACACCGGGCGGTGAAATGCTCTCCGGAACAGATACGGCACTTGACTTGCTTATCACGAAGCTTATCCTTCATAGCCTGGGCGTTAGGATCATTGGCCTCAGCCTTCTCATCCTTGCGCCAGTTCATGCTAGGCTTGAAGATCATGTTCTCGGCAACAGTGGTGGTGTTCTTGTTAGGGCCGGGCGGGTCATTGGCGGAAGCACCGAACTTAGCCCACGTCTTACGGTCAGCAACGCGGGGGTTAAGCTTCTCAGTCTGGCGAATAAGACGGATACGACGCGTCGTCTTGACCTTTTGGTTCTGGTCGTTCAGAGTGTAGCTGATGATAGTCTTGGTGCCGTCCTTGTTCTGGATCTCCTGGGTAGGGGGCAGCTGTTCGGGGCCCTGGTCTTCGACCTCATCATCGTCAGCCCAGTCGTGCCTGGCGAGAAAAAANAGACATACTTCTTGGTATCGATAGCCGCCATTTTGTTGGAATGAATGTTACTAGAACAAGGAAAAAAAGAATCCCAAAAGAGTGGTCTATATCACAAACGTCTAACGCTCGTGTAGCAAGTATCGCGAGGGGCTCGAGTTACGATTGTCACAATGCAAATCTCGTAGTGGGGTCACTCGATTTGGCCTGGCCCGCTGCAACTTGCAAGGCTTCGCAATGAACGAATTTTGGCTTTTGGTGGGACCGTAGCGCCACACTATGACATATTTCTCGTAGGATTCATGTGGCGTTACGCATAAACTTGCAGCTTTTTCTCCCGACGGTACACTGAAATGACAGGGGTATGCGCCACATCAAGTTGGATTCATAGAGCCTTGAAAGCATTGTTCAAGATTACACAATGTGAAGAACAGGAAAACAGTAATTGATTCAAGAAACCAAATATATGATACAACGCCACACTACAGACTAAAACTTGAAATTAAACCCGCAAAAACGCCGAATTGAACCTGCTTCAAAGAGCTAACCCCAAGATATCACATATCAAAACATGACCCACGAATAAAACCGAAAATATCAATATGCCACCAAGTCTCTCAAATATGAGAGGCTTCAAACACCAATCCCCTCTTCTTTCATATATTCACACACTCATTTCCGCATTGGAAGAGCGGGTAACGCCCGAGTCGGTGGTGGGGCAGGCGGTGGCGGCAGATCCATGATGGGCATACTGGCTCGCTTGAGAGCATTCTTCTGCTTTTGTTCAACGTTACTGTGATGAGACCACCCGTGTTTTGGATGGAACACGGTACTCATCTGGACAGGTGCATCCAGTGCTGACGGGAGACCACCATGTACCGAACACAAGCCTTGGGGAGGAACCGTTTTTGGTGTCTTCTTAGGGAGCAGAGCACTCAGAGAAGGCTTGTTCTGGAGTCTGTTAAGCGCAGGTACCGGTGGAATGTCAGGAAGAGGCTTGAACCGGGTCATTGTCTGGTATGAGGCCTCCGTTTGATATGAAGCCCGCTTTCCAAGTGTTGGCGTCGTCGGCACCGATCGTCTAGGGGCCTCAGTAGCCTCCATGACGAAGGATTTACGGAGTGTCTGGCCTTGAGCTGAAGATGGATGAATAGAAGCCGAGCTCTTTTTGGGCGAAATAGACACTTTGTCCATGCTGACAGGTGGGCCGCGCATCTTGGGTGTTTGAGGGCGAGCACCTGTTGGTGAACGTGGCGACTTAGGGAATCGAGGTGATTTGGGGGTGGCAGGTGACATCATGGAAGCAATGTGGGCCTTTGGCCGTGGGCTCATTGCCAAACTGGTACGGTTAGCCCGAGACAAGTCTCGAGTGCTCTGTGGTCTACGAGGCGAAGGCGATGGAAGTAATGACCTGGCAGTAGGTGACGGGAGGTTCAACGTTACTGACCGAACTCCAGTATCAAGCTGGAGTCTACTAGTCCGTTTTGAAGGGAGAGCAGAACCTATAGTAGGAGATTGCGGAGGAGGTGCGCTAGCTGGTGTCAAGCAATCCACGATATGCATAGGCGAGCGGAAGGTGTTGGCGGTGGTAGGTGTAGCGCTTGATTTACTGGAACGAACAGGAGAATCTTCAACAGTCGGCAGTGTACAAATAGCTGCCGGAGGAATCTTTCTTACGCCAGAAGCCCGAGACGTTTCCCTGAACGACAAAGTATCGGTTGACAGAGAGCGAACCACTGAGAAACGACGACCAGAAGCATTGGGGACGGAGAAATTTGGTACGGACAAGTTGGAAGAGCCACCGTTTGGGCCACTAGGAGTAAGGATCTCAAGAGACGACCGTTGTCTGTTGGATTCAATAGACCTAGCAACAGAACGGGAAGAAGAAACAGACTGAACAGAACGGCGCTTTTCCTTGTTGGAGCTAGCAAAGCTAGTTTCAGCAGTCTCAATACCGTTAGCAAAGGTAGAGCGTGTAGGAGAGCAAGTAGGAGACGCGTTGCTGTTGGCAGAAACCGAGTTGGACGATACGATGGAGGAAACTACCGACACACGGTTTGGGTGGTCACGGAGACGCTCCAGCTGGCGTCCATTGTGAGAAAGAGCAGAAGAGGTAGAATCATCATCTGCGCCATTTTCAGCGATTGGTGACGGCATCTCCATATCCGAAAAACTGTTACGGTTGCTACGGCTATTCCAGCTAGCCGTCGAAAGTTGGTCGACTGACAGGTTCTTTGAAAAGCGAGCAGGATCACGGATAACCAGATTGCGCTGGCTAGTTTGAGGATGTAAGCGGTCATTGGATACAGGTTCAGCCTCCCCGGTCTCGGTGACAAGCTTCTTGCCGCCAAGAGATTCGATTTCACGTCTAAGAACAGCGATCCAGCTGGTCATGTCCTCCCCATTTTCAAATACCATGAGAAAGTTGTTGGCGTGTTTCTTCTCCATGATACGACTAAAGATGGAACGCGAGTCGTTGGTCATAGTGCCATCAGAATCCATAGCAGAAGAGACCTGAAGAACCCAGTGCTTGCCGGGGAAAACGTCAGCAGCAAAGGCAGCAGAGTCCTTGCCGAGGGTGAGAATCTTCTCGGGTAGTCTGTCATAAGCACCCTGGCCTGAGTACTGAAGGAGGTATCCCGAGGTAACCAGAACAAAGATTTTGTGAGTCCACTCAAAACGAGGTAAAGAAGGGTTCCGGCGGTGAGACTTGCTCTTGCGAAGAGTTGCGATAGCATCAACAGCAGATTTAAGCTCACCATCAGCTTCCAATACAGCTGTCTTAGCCTCTGCTTCCTTAGCGGCGATTTTGCGGTCGTGTGCTTTGAGTATGACGTCAGCAGAAAGTGAAGAGGCAGGCAGACGGCTGTGTTTGATAGCTTGTGGGTAAGCTCTGAACAGAGGAGGTGGGTCCCAAGTGGCGATTGGAGTCTTGACAGTCTTGTACAAAGGTTGAGCCGAAGGGATGGCACGTTCTCCATGTGAAGATGGGACTCTGGGAATTGGAACTCCGGCTGGTGGTGAAGAAAGAGGGCCTGGCTCATCTGATCTCGAGGCAAGCTGTGTATCGATAACGATGGCTGGACGGCGGTTTTTTGAGGACCTGAATCTTATAGTTCTTTCGTTGGGGTTTCCGCGAAGCGTATCCATGGACAACATCTCAGCGAGAGTGCCGCGGATTTTATGTGTTGACCTCCCAGAAGGTTCACGAGAGAGTGTGTTGGTCACATTTGGACTAATGGGACCCGAGGTACTGTTACGGGACGAGGTTGATGGCCTACCGACAGGCTCGGAATCGTTACTAACAACTGGCGACAAAGTGGTAGGCTGAACTGAAGACGACGCGGCGGCCTCTTTAAGTGATAACATGGATTCTTTCCNATCTCAGCGAGAGTGCCGCGGATTTTATGTGTTGATCTCCCAGAAGGTTCACGAGAGAGTGTGTTGGTCACATTTGGACTAATGGGACCCGAGGTGCTGTTACGGGACGAGGTTGATGGCCTACCGACAGGCTCGGAATCGTTACTAACAACTGGCGACAAAGTGGTAGGCTGAACTGAAGACGACGCGGCGGCCTCTTTAAGTGATAACATGGATTCTTTCCGTAGCGAGCGGTTAAACAGATTCCGCAAGCCCAAGCGCGATTCCCGGCGCATCTTTTCTGGCTTTAGTGGAACACGCATGTCGTCGGTAGAAGGTGTAAGCTCAGAAGGCCGTAATCGTCTGACTGGGATAGAAGCGGTAGATTGGAGATTGTCCAATGGAGAAGTAGACTCTGGTGACTGTACATTGGCGGCCGAAGTCATTGGTCGCCGGGTAGAAACGGACATTTTGAATGTGAATTTTGGGTGGTGGTTGGTGAACAAGAAAGCGGTCAGGAGATGAAGAAGTCAATACCGAGACAATAAAAGACGGGTACAGTGGCTCGCGGAGAGACTTAGATACAGNTGTGGCGTTTGGTGGAGCTGTAAAGTTGGGGAGTCAGTCTGGGAATTGTCTCTAGAAAATGTCTGGAGCTGTTTGTCTGGTGATATGGTATAAGCGTAGAATTAAGTGAATAACGGAAACGGCGTGGTAAAAGACGTCAAAAAAACAAACATTAAGAGTAAAAAGAACAAAACTGGAAAAGACAAAAAAAGAGAGACTGGGGGTAGGATAGGGCAGAGATCAAAAAGTGAAGCCGTTACAGCGAAATATCAAGAGAGCGTGAAATAGTTGGATCGGGGGTCATTAAACAAAAAAGGAGTGGACGTAATGGCAACAGACAAAAGGAAACAATAAAANGGAGAGACTTAGATACAGTGGGAACGAGGTGAAACAAAACAGCCGGGAGCGGCAGTTGTGTGAAAAGTGTGGCGTTTGGTGGAGCTGTAAAGTTGGGGAGTCAGTCTGGGAATTGTCTCTAGAAAATGTCTGGAGCTGTCTGTCTGGTGATATGGTATAAGCGTAGAATTAAGTGAAAAACGGAAATAGCGTGGTAAAAGACGTCAAAAATCAAACATTAAGAGTAAAAAGAACGAAACTGGAAAAGACAAAAAAAAGAGAGACTGGGGGTGGGATAGGGCAGAGATCAAAAAGTGAAGCCGTTACAGCGAAATATCAAGAGAGCGTGAAATAGTTGGATCGGGGGTCATTAAACAAAAAAGGAGTGGACGTAATGGCAACAGACAAAAGGAAACAATAAAATAGTTGTGGCGGTTGAAGAACCGGAAGCAACTCAAATAAGACGTGAGTATGAAGAAGAAAGAAAGAAAGAAGAAAAAGAAAAGAGGAAGTTATAAAAAAGCTTCACGACGTAACAACAACTGACGTAAAAAACGCCCAGCAAATCGGAGGCAGGAAGGAAGCTCCGGGCCAGGGTAAGATATAAGCGGTTGTTTACTATTTGGGGAGTTGTTGACGAACACTTTGACGTCTGCGAACGGGGAAAGAGGCNAACAAAAAAGGAGTGGACGTAATGGCAACAGACAAAAGGAAACAATAAAAAAGTTGTGGCGGTTGAAGAACCGGAAGCAACTCAAAAAAGACGTGAGTATGGAAAAGAAAGAAAGAAGAAAAAGAAAAGAGGAAGTTATAAAAAAGCTTCACGACGTAACAACTGACGTAAAAAACGCCCAGCAAATCGGAGGCAGGTAGGAAGCTCCGGGCCAGGGTAAGATATAAGCAGTTGTTTACTATTTGGGGAGTTGTTGACGAACACTTTGACGTCTGCGAACGGGGAAAGAGGCGAAGAAGTAAAAAGGTACAAAGCTCTATAGTAGTAATGGAAGTTGCCCGACTAGGACAAGTCTTAGTCTTGAGCAAGATGACTGGCTCCTTGACAAAAAGCAATGTAGGAAGAGAGTAAAAAGCAACGTTGAAAATTACCGCAGCTGACTACAGCGGTTCTTGATAACTATGTATATGTATATACATGTGTAATGTGGGATTTACCCGCCACTTTGAACGGCTGGTTCGTTTGAGAAACTCATTTGTTTCGAAATCTCAGTCTCGTGGCTGGTGACTTTCGCATTTGTCCTCGCTCGGTAGGTTTCCGCGTACGCCACTAGACAAGTCACTGGACAAGTCGCTGGCGTCTAACACGGACCAGGGGGTAACAATCAAACAGACAGACTTGAAGATAATAAGCACTTACATTGAAAAAATAATATCAAACTATACTTGGTCAGTGACCAACAAGCAATATTTGTGCGTGCAATGCACCCAGCAAGCACAATCTCATAAAATGGCTGTGCGTATGAGTGAACGGACTCGATGAGTGGATGACGGTGACTATTGTGTATAATTGATGGTGTCCTCCAGGGATGAATACAACGCCAAGTAGAACAGTTGACTTGTCAGCAGACAAGTTATTATACTGGCTGAATGTACAGAATCCCACTTGGAGACAAGATGCCAAACTTTGGCCCGGTTGTGACACCCGCGTCAACTTGTCTCGGCCCTTTTTTTGCACCTTGTACTGTAAGTAACAATAGAGTTACAACCAAAGAAGCCCTTTATGCAACACCCAAGTTGCACTCGGTATCCTCCCAATCAGAATGGCCAACAAGACAGTCCTCAACAGGGGCTGAAGACAGGAACAACAGAGGGTCNAAGTTATTATACTGGCTGAATGTACAGAATCCCACTTGGAGACAAGATGCCAAACTTTGGTCCGGTTGTGACACCCGCGTCAACTTGTCTCGGCCCTTTTTTTGCACCTTGTACTGTAAGTAACAACAGAGTTACAACCAAAGAAGCCCTTTATGCAACACCCAAGTTGCACTCGGTATCCTCCCAATCAGAATGGCCAACAAGACAGTCCTCAACAGGGGCTGAAGACAGGAACAACAGAGGGTCAGGGCCTTTAACGCAGTGGCGACAAGAAAGTTTTAGGAATGGCGGTTAACTGAATCGTCGGTTGGTAGCATATGAAGGTACGTGCCAACCAGAAAGAAAAAAAAAGTTGGATGATGCGATGTTTGTTTTATGCGGTAGACGCAGGAAAGACGTAGGATTATGTGGGATATGCAAAGACGTGAATCGTAAAAAACGTTTGTTTCGTTCCCAAAATGACAATAGGAATGAAGGAGTAGAATAAGTCGTACCAAAAAGCAAGCAAATGAAGAAAAAAAAGGGCCAGAAATGTAGTGTAACCCACCAAGACATCAACAAAAAACCAAGAAGAATCAAGACCCGTCAAAAACAGAGACAACAAGAACGATCAAACAGAAAAGACAGAGACAGACCCGTCTTCATATGTATGTATCTTGTACCGAGCCATCATATCCAAACCCAGGTCCTCGCTCTCTGGCTAATTGGCCCCCGACAAGGACCGACTGACAAACGACCATGGCCTCCACTACAATCCTAGTCGTCATCCTATCACCATCACAAGAAATCACAGTCCGTCCGTGAGAACAGTGCTGGGGAAAGAAGAAGGGTTGTTTGTTGCTCAATCTTGTTGACAAGACGAGACGAGTACTACGCACAGGGTATCTTCACAGGGTATTTTTTTTCATAGACTTGCTCTCTATACATGGTCTTTTAGTTGGCTCATGTTATGACGCTGTGGCCGGATTTAGACGTATACAAAGTCTATATAACACGAGAAATGCACAAAAGTACATACATGGAATGTACATAGTTTCTGCAAGTGTACATATGAATCTAAGGAACTATCATATGTACTCTTCCGATGCCGTACTTGATCAAACTTAAGGATCACGTCAAGCCACAACAGCCGCAGTATTCCTACAAACACATCCGTCATCATTGAAACAAAAGAACAAAAGCGTGTCAACTTGAACAACGCATTGATCTAAGCCTAGTCGGTATCTTCCACTAGTTCATCCTTGGAGGACTTTCCAATCTGGTCCATTTATACAATTTAACCCTATTGTAACCCTATGTACAACGTCCGTTTGTCATGAGTTGCTTCTTGTGCATTGCTTTTATACAATCACTGACGATCTGCATCTCCGCGTTAGTTGCCGATTCCTTTTGTTGTAGCATTCGATCGGTCATTTATCGTCCCTCCCGGTTGTGATACTTGACAAGTCGCACAACATAATTGGTCATCACTACTGACAAACTGACAAGCCTTGCACGACTATTTCGCCCAGACCGAGATAGAACCTTCTTCGGCAAGTCATGATATCAAGCGACGCCACAAAACACTCAAAACCACGTTCTCTATGGCCCCCCCTCCAGATTCATCAATCTCTTTAGTCCTAGAAAAAAGATCAGCAGAAGAGAGGGAGACGCCGTGATTACTGATTTGCCCTCGTTTGAAGCTTTCACTGTCACAAGCAACGAACTGTCGATACTTTCCGCTTTCAGATATTAACTTGGCCTGGGGCTGAAAAAAAAAAAGACCGAAAAAAGGGATCGGAGATGCGATGGTCTACGCTGTCAGGGTACGATCGTCCTCCTTTGTTCCTTCCGGGATATAGAAACTAAACAACAACGTCTATCCTCGTTTCATGGTCGCCTTGTTGAATTTACAAGGACTTGGGATTATAGAGACAAGATGAGATTTAGAGAGAGACTTGTGATTTTCACACTTTTACTGCATAATTCCGTCATATTTCAAGGTTAAGTTGAATGTTCGATAGGGTTAATCAGGGTCTACTCGAAAATTTCGTGATACACTCAGACACGTCCATCCTAAAATGGCTTCAAGTTACGAACTGGGAAAGCTATTTACGTCCACCTGAAGCAATACAGCCACCTGTCGAATCCTTTAGAGTCTCCCTTCTATGAATTTAGAAGGCAGAAAGGACATGTCAAACATTCGAGTCTTCTCAATTTCCATCTGACAGGACAATTCTTTACGGAATAAAGTCTAGAGAACCATAGAATCTAGTGTTTCATTGTACCGCACTACCAAGTCAAACTCGTGGCTGGAAACAACCGTGTCCCGTTAAAACATTTCAGGAATCGTCGGTTATCTCAAGTTTGGACGCTGGTAAACAGTACTGTACTGTACTATTCGTATGTATCTACTGTATCTGAATGGGAATCAGACCCCAAACATTCTATTCCTACAATTCACCGGCCGGCATAACAAGTGGAGAAGAACAAACAAAGACACATGGCTGTTCCTACATTAGTGCAATCCAATCGATTTCCACTTAAACCACTTCCATAAATCCGCATAAACCACCCCAAGAAACAGCTCATTATCGCCTTACGCCTCCAAAATCTCATCGTCGATCTCGTTTCCTCACTAGTTCTCTCCGAATTCGCCAATCCCAGCCTACCTCGTTCCACAATCTCCCATAATCTCCGCCAAACTATGCACCAACATAAACATTATCCCTCTAATTATGACGACCTAACCACCTTCATCGGCACAGACCCGGTCATGAGTGTCCATCGTCAAAGCCTCTGTTCAAAAAACGTGTTTTTCAACGTGTAAAGCCAGATTCTTGGGACGCGCAGTTCGAGGCTTGTGCTTTTTTCTTTTCTTTTTTCTCAATGCGTCGTTTCGTTGTCAAGAGAATGGGTTTGTTTCCGGCAGGTCGGTGAAGAAAATTTGTTGATTTTGTGCTTTGGTCGTTGATCATTCGGCCGCAACCTGCCGCCAGCGTCTGACATCTTGTTCGGCCATTTCATTTTTTCGGTGACATCACAGGGATGGACTAGGGTGTTTGTTGGTCCAGCCTCCGTGATGAGGATATATGTACATGTACGTACGTGAACTTTTCACGAGTCGTTATAAGAATCATAGGCGAATTCAAGTTTAGGGAGACAAAGATTCGATTAGGAAAGTATTCTGGCTATAGTCCACCGGAAACAGATGCACCGTACATATATTGGTCTTTGCTTTTTGGTTCATATTAGTTTCCATATCAATTCTCCACTAATATTGGTCTTGGGTGTGACACCTCATCGATGATGATGCCGGGAATTCGGGAAAGAGTTTGACTTTTGTTATAGTGAGATTATTAGAGTGGTTGGTATCTATATTAAAGTTGGGAGGTTGACTTGCTGCTGGAAATGTCGACGTCATATGAAAGAAGTTGGTCTATCCATCTGAGGTCAAGTGGCCCATTTTAGTAGTTCTATGTTTCTATGTACATACATGACAATGACATTTTAGTGAAGCATCTTGACTAGGTAATGTTCCGATCAAGAAACACTTTAAGACTCGGTAGACTTTTGGTCTCTTGATAGTTTAATCGGCGTGGTATCAAACCCCGACCCTCACTTCCACCGACCTACCAAGAATGTCACGAAAAGTTTAACAACCAAATAAAGTATCCCACAAAACCATGAGTGTACTTGCCCCCGTAGAAACTCAAAAGAAAATGTATGACGTCGTTTCACTCGCGTATCGATAATCCGATATTGTTGATCAAGACTAAAATCGGAATAACCAAGGGACGAATAACTACTTGGGTTGAAATGCCTGTATCAAAGACCTGTAAGCTTCCCGAGAGATATCCTCTCGATATGAAGAAATTTGGAATATGACAGAAATGTAATTGGAGAGAAACTGACTGGAATGTTCTGCTCATATGTTCATTGTATATCACCAAATAACACGCACGTGACTACCCACAAGATTTCATCATGATACAGGTATTGTGACATTTTATAAATCGGGACATGTACATACCCCTCCAATGGTTCACCGAGGCATAAATCAACAGCATTGTGACGTGGCATACGGATACCTACAGCTTTCTCACCCTACACACTATAAAACCAAGATCTGCTGCATGTTACTAAGCTATGCGTTTCAATGGATCATCATTCCTTGCCATCTACTCCTCAGCTCATGCATGTGTACAGATCTGAGTTATCTCTCATCTGCGATATTGTTTCATCATGGTACGACTAGAAGTACACTCCTATGATATACATCAATACATCTAACATCCACACATCACTCGCACCTTAGCGAACCGAACACCCAATAAAACCCGTATTTGGCATATAACGAACACCATACACTTCACCGACAAACCCGACAAACGAACCCGACTGAACAATCTTCACACCGATTTGTCTCCCCACATAACCAAAGTCTATGTACAAAGAATCACCTTCTCTTGTACCACACTTCCCAAGCCCATCCCAACGTAGCACAAAAGCCTCGCCTTCCCCTTCAGAAACTGGAAAATTCCGTAGGACCGGGTAACCCTAAGATTGCACACAGAGTAATGAACCGATTCGGCACGGGAGATGTGGGGAAGATTTACCGATCGACGTGGGTCTATGTGCATATAGTAGGATGACATCATGAATAACGTGGTGATGTTGAAGTCAGAGTAATTCACGTTAGTATTAGAGTTAAAGGGAGACGTTTTTAGACATGAAATGACATTTCTTAGGGGGATTTACCCACGGATAGTCGACAACGTGATGCTGATTCCACTACACACGCAGTTACGATAACAGCTCATTAATGACGCCCTGGTGTTTATTCAAAGAGGATGCAATAACATGCGGTGGTTGGTGCCTTTCCGCTGTATAATACTACTGAGGCACATATAACTATGCACCATCAAATATAACCATTCCTTTTAATACACTGTTAAACCTCAATTGCTAACAACTGATTCCAAAATCCACCTGCTAATGTAAATGTCTTGCTTTTGTGGGTGTCGTAGTTACTTAGCGTACCCACGATTACACTATCCATATCAACCGTCAACCCCCTCACCAACTAACATTAAAGCAGAAAGTCCCTAATTCAAACCACGTCCCGTCTCATCCAAATCACCACCGACACACAAACGACCCACCCAAGTACCGTCCTGCCTCCTTCACCTATCAAGAGTCACAAAACACCTCAGCACACATGTGCTTTCCTCCCGCTTCGCCCTGNACCAATCACGTTAGTTCTACGTAGGAAGGAGGAAGGCTACTTACTCTCCATTCCCAATCCGCTTTGAGCCCATGCTTGTCTTGTCCCTTCACAGCCCAAAAAAAAACTCCCCAGCCCAGTGGCAAGGCCTTCTCCAACAGGAAACCGCCAAAAAACCTACGCTCGTAAAACCCAGAACCTTCTTTTTCCCCCAAACTCAATCTTCAACCTTATTCTCAATCTTTTCACCATTAAAACACCAATAACATCCTCATTCACCCCACGATAAAAGCTCATCATGTCAGATACCCCATCCGATATCAACATGTCCGACGCCCCCGCACCCCCCGAGAATGCGGGGCCGACAGTAGAAACCCTAACCCAAACAACCGACTCGCTTGCTATCAAAGAAGCCTCCGAACTCTCCATGTTTCCCGTGCCTGTTGGCGGAAGCGCAGCGAACCCCACGGGAACCAAGTCTCTACACGCCACGGCTCTTTTCAACAGCAAGTTACAGGCGGATACAGGCGGTACCCCGACCAGTAAGTATATATATATATAGAGATACCCCACACGGCCCACTAACACCACCAGGAGCCACATCGCCCTCCCCATCAGTCCTCTCGGAGGCCTCGCACACAGCTCATGCCGGATCCACCGCCTGCACACCACGCGCCACCAGTCCCGCACCTACATCCACCGGGCCATCGACTCTCGGAACCCCTCCTTCGGTGCAGACCCCCCCTACCCCCCTTCCCACCCGTCGCAAGTCCATCCTACTGAACGTACAAAGCTATGAACCCAACATGCCCGCCCCCGGCGAAGTCGCAACCTCCCCCGCGACCTCGCGACGGCCCAGTTTTGGGGTTTCGACTTTGGGAGGTCCCGCTGGGTCGCCTAAGAGGTTGTCTACGGGACATGGGAGACAGAGTAGTTTGGGAGAGATGCATCAGGAATTAGAAGTTGAGCAGGAGGCTCAGGTTGTAAGTTGATTGTATCCAGGGATATATGATAAAACTGACTAACATGTTTAGAACCGTCTTCTTGCGATGATCCGCGCCCAACAATCTGAACTCCAAGCCCGTAAATCACCGTCATCATGTAACGCCATTGACGATGCCATACCGACTACAAACAACATTACCACCAACCACCCACGGTCTCGCCCTCCTAGTTTTTCTCGTCGTAGTCGCACTTCAAGTATTGACCCTGAAGCCGGCCCTTCAAATATCCCCCGCCGAACCTCCATCATCACATCCGCATCACGGATCCGTGGAGATTCGTTCAGCGGAGATAGTGATGTAGGCCGTGACGAAAATGCTTACTACCAGGCTGAAGCTCAAATTATGACGCGGGAGAATCAGATGCTTAGACATCGTATCAAGGAGCTTGGTAAGTATTTGAGAGTTATTCACATCTAAACTAGATCGTAATCTTCTAACCTATTTCATAGAAAAACAAGTAGCTGACCTTAACCGGAACTCACCTACGTCTGCTCATGACCCCGTGAGACCATCGGCCTTGGCTGAGTGTCGTATGGCCGAGGATGAGAAATAGACTAGTCTGTTTTTCTTGTTTTCTTTTCACGCATGTCTTTAGCAATAGCACATCTGCATTACTGGGCTGGCTTTTTGTTTCTTTTTTAGACATGTTGTTTGGGTTGGCTGTCTTTTGGTACATCATTCTTCACAAGTTTAGGCGTTTTATGGGATCAATAAATTCTATCAAAAACATCACTCTCATCTGTACTTTCCATTTTGGGGGGACATCGTGAAATGACATTACAAACTGTCTATATAGTCTGCTCTCAACCAAAGACAAAAAACGATTGGAAAGAAAAACATGTCGAATAGTAGTCGAGTTGCACGATTGATGACAATGGGGATCAGGGACACATAACATGGACATAACAGGGACATTAACGAACGTGATAGAGGGAAAACCAAAAACAAAAACAATGACTCGTTGCCAAGTCTACACTTAAAAAGAAAGTGAATGGAACAATTGATATGATGGCCTAAAACAGGAAAGGAAGAAAACCAAATGTATAAAAAGGAAAGCAAAGAAACGTGGAAACCTCCGGACCGATACCCAGCCAAAACCTGAAGTATAAAGAAAAAGAAAACTACCAGTCCGAACAAGGCTCCGATGGAAAAAGTGCAGTGTATGGGGAAATGACGGGGTATTGCGAGAAACGACACGTGAAGAAGGGAATAGCAAAGCAAAAAAACACCAGTGATAATAATAGAGAAACATGCAGTGAAGTGACAAGGAAAGGGGAATCAGTGAAGTGTATGCAGGGGAAGAAAACGGGACAGGGAACGGTAGTACAGAACCAAATAGATCAAGACTCCTCAGCCTAAAGCTTAAGCAGCAGTCTGGCGCTTGACAAGCTCACGGGCCCAACGAGCAGTCTCAATGGTACGGGGAGCAAAGTCACGGTTACTCTTGGTCTCCTTGATGAGGCCAGTGAGCCACTCCTGTTGAAGAGCAGACTTGAGCTCGCCGTTGGGGAAGGCATCGCAGAGATCACTAAACGAGACATGGTTAGTCGACTGTCAACACGGAAACAAAACTGAAAATATACACACCCAATGACACCCATGGCAGAGCGCAGAAGAGGCTCGCTGCGGTTAAGGTAGTTGACAGCAATGCTGTTCAGCAGAGAGAAGATGGACTCAACGTAAGGCTGCAGAGAAGCGGCTGTAAAAGGAGATTGTTAGTTACCCATTCGCTGATTACTCAACCCAAAACTCGATAAAAACTTACCCTTTCCACTGCCCTTCATGGCAGGAATGATACCACCCCAAGCATCCATGATACCCTCACGGAGAGAGATCACGTAATCAACAAGATCGTAAGAAGAACCATCAGTAGGAGCATTAATAGTGGCAGCCTGCTGAAGCACCTGAGCAACAACAACCAAGTAGGTCTCAAAAGCACCCTCAATAGCGAGGGCAATGTCACCGAAGCATTGGAGAATGGTTGGCTTGAACTGGTTGGAAAGACTCTCACTGCGCAGGTTGTTGAGAAGGTAGTTCATGAACTGATCACAGTAAGGCTGGGTGGCAGGGCCCAGGGAACGAGTAATGTCGCTGACCAGGCCGATAGCCATGAGGCACAGCGCCGGCTCCTCCTGGTTGCTAAGAGCGTTGTACAGGAAGGGGCTGAAGGCCTCCATGTACTTGATAAAGTCCTCACCGACAGCAGTGGACAGGGCACCAATGGCAGCAAAGACAGCCTCGGGCACTGGGGACTTGGGTCCGACAGTGGAGAGGATGCTAAGAAGAGCCTGCATGATGCGATCACCCTGAGGCGCAATCTCGGTATCGAGACGGAAAATGATGCCCTGGAGTACAGAGCAAAGAGAAGTCTGGATATCAGACAGAGTGATTCTGTCCTCGACTGAGACAACCTGCGACTGCATGGGAATGGTCTCCTCAAGACGCTTGATAATCATGTCTGAGAGCTGGGCAACAGTAGCCAATGACTCGACAGCCGAGTTCTGGACAAAAGAGTTGATAACCTCGTACACAGCAGTGCGAGTAGATGAATCACAGCTGCTCTGGCCAGCCATGGTAACGAGCTGCTCGATGCTGGTGTTGAAGTGAGGAGTGAGAGCGTTCTGTTGGGCCGAAATGTCACCAGCGAAGCGCTCCGCCAGGTTCATCAGAGTCCAGCAGCACGAAGCAGCCATCTTGGGGTGAGACGCCAGGCCAGTAAACAGCGCCTCAAGGAGTGGCTGCAGGTGAGTGGCATCAATGGCCTCAGGGCAGGCCTCAGTAATGCGACCGAGAGTGTAAGCAGTGGAGTCACGAACGTTCACGTTAGCGTCGCTCATGACCTCAATCATGGCGGCAAGACCGTTACGAACAATGGGCTCCAAAACCTTCTCCTCGGGGCCCTCCATGACGGCACCGAAAGCAGATACGGCGGCATCACGCAGGTGCCAGTCCTCAGAGCCCAGGTTAGCCTCAACAAAGCTGAGAACGTGAGGGAGAATAGCCGCGCGGACAGCCTGAGCATAAAGAGACAGGCACTGGTAGGCAGCACGAGACAGGTTGTACTCATCGTCAGTGGCATCTTCATCCTGCTTGGCCAACAGGTTGAGCAATTCAGGCACAACCTCAGGCGCGGCAACACGTGCAAAGTTGTAGAAAGGACGCATCTGATCCGAGTTCTCCACCTGAGAGTTCTCGTCCTCAATGTTGATTTCCTCCTCGCACACTGTGCTCCAGAATTCAACAGCCAGCTTGGCGACATCCTCATCGTCGCTGCGCATGCCGATAATGGTAAGACCAAAGAGGGCCTTCTCCATGTAGAAGCGCATGTTTTCGTAGTAGAGCGACATGATACGGTTCAAGCAACCGAAAGCACCCTGCTTGACACGGTCGTCATCAGACTGTGTAGCCTCGCAAACAACCTGCATGATGTAGTTGCGCTCGCCCTCGTGCTTGAAGTTGTTACCGACAAACTCTAACGAGTCACCGAGAGCAGTGATGGCCGACAGGCGGACTTCAATGTTGGTCTCCTCTTGGCGGGCACCTTGAACAACGGCTGTGAGAATGGCGTTGGAGTGCTGAACGAGCGAGGCGCGCAGCTCAAGGTCTTGGGACTCGCAAATGTAACCAATAGTGGTAAGCGAGGCCTGCTTGAGGTTGTCTGAGCCTTCGCTGATGCTCTTGACAAGGATAGACATAAGGTCCTGCCATTGCTCACGGGGCAACTCAAGAGCCGCGATGGCAGCAATAACTTGGGCGGAGGCGGCACCGGCACGAGCGTTCTGTGAGCCGAGAGTCTGGAGAGTCAAATTCTTGATCTGGGACTTGGTCTCATCGTCCGTTTGTTGCAGCCACTTCGCCTGCAGTTCCGGCTGACGAGTAGCATCTCTGGCAGTAAAGGCGTTCTTCAACGCAATACCAGCAGCGGCTCTGATGGAAGTGTCATTTTCCTCCTTAGCAAGCTCTTGAACAAGCGAGATCAAGTAGAGAGGCTATTGTATACAAGAATAGTGTTAGTGTACTGTGCTACAGGGGGTTAAATACAGGAAGCCACTAGAGGTGGAAGGTGCAGGTGCAGGTGCGGTGCAAGGCTGTGACGGAAGACAAGGGCAGACAGGGCAGACGACAGATAGAGAGCGATAGATAGTAGACGACAAAGGGAAGCGGTGAGTGACACATTGTGACACATCTTGACACATCGTGATAGACGGTCGTGTAGACAGCAAGACTGACCCCTCATGTAGCGATTTGTTCGTCTCTGTCAGCCGACGCCTTGCGACCAAGAAGCACATCACATGCAAAGCCCGCACGCACAGCAGCTACACCATCAAGAAACAGCAGCAGCAGCATTAACGTACAAAGTTGGTCTCGGCAGCCTGGGCCAGGGCCTGTTCGGCGCCATTTCTGGTCGCGGCATCTACGGTGGGGAAAAGATTGAGTCAGTACAGATATGTTGTGGTGGCATGTGATTTCACATCTAGGGTAGAAGGGTCTCATTGAGGAAGATGCAGACCGTCGTCAAAGGTCACGAGATATTTTTTTTGTTTCTTTTTCGCTTTTCCCGGGTTGACGACGGTGAAGCACCCCTCACTAAGCTTAACCCCTCGCCACTTGAGATAGCTCTAGTGGTGACCCAAGACAAAAGGAACAAACAGCGGCGACATACCAGGCGACAGAGAGTTGGTAAGAACACCAGTGATCTCGGACATTGTGAATTGTGGGGTTGCTTTTTTTTTGTTCTCAAAAGGCTGAGGATAGGAGGAGGAAGGGTTGATAGACGTCGGNGACGTCGGAGCGGAGAGCTATCCTTCGGTGTTGCTTGACCAATAGCGATGCAAGAACGGCCAAGGCGGCAGCGGACAGCGTTCAAATGTACGACGAAGATGGAAGATAACCGAAGTGAAGGCGGATGTTCCTTTGTCTTAATACGTGGTCCCAAGAAAGCACCGTGATTTTTATTTTTCGTTTCCGCCGGCAGTCGTGATGGAAAATCTCGCAGAGATGATGATGCCAAAGTGTGCCGTTTGGAAAATGTGAGGAAGAAGTTTTGGGAGAAAAGAAGAAGGAAAATAGTTCAAGGAGAAATAAAGGAAGGCAAGTTATCTGTGGCCAAAAACAGGAGGGGCGAGAGAAAGAGCGAGGGATGAAGAGAGTGAAAGCAAGTTTAGAGAGCGAGAGAGACAAGTTGATAAATGGTATCCTGGCTCGGGTCCTATTTTTCTCAGGTAGGTCAACAAGCGTCAATCAAGGAAGAGGAGTTTGGGGAATTAAAACCGCTTGAGTAGGGAAAAAAATCAGAAGGTTTTTGGATCAACAGAAAAAAGCGAGTCGGAAAAAAAGCGAGGTATGTGTGTAGAATGTAGTCACAGAAGGCCTTTTCGTGGATGAGGCTGAAGTAGGGTCATAAACGGGACAACTGGTTACAGAGACAAGGCTGACAAAGAGGGTGCAGTACACACGGTATGTATAGTGTAATGCAGTGCAGGTGACAAAATAGAAGCCAGCAGGAAGCAGAACAAAGACCCGTGAAGTGCGTATAAGGAAGATGAGCTGTAACCCGCAGGCGAGGCCAAATCCAGCAATTTGATCAAAATATGGTGCTGTTTTAGGAAAGGTGCTCCAAACATTGGGCGGGACTAAGAAACCACAAAGCTCGAGTGCCTGTTACAACAGGGGGTTATAGGCGTCTAAATGCATGGCATACAACAATGCTTAGCCTAGTTGTCATAGAGTTTAAGCAGTTAGTTCCCTAAGTAACAGGTGCAGGCAGTTAAGTCCCATTAAGAAAACAGTAACAACGAGGGGTGTTTCACTAGAGCTGAACCACTCTTCAGAAGGTGCCAGTAGCGAACAACAGCCTTTTGCTAACTCCCGTCACCCCGCCAAAACCAGTACAAATTCCCATCTACTGAAGAATCTTCCCGGGGAACGAGAACCACTCAATATCTGCAAAAAAAAATTCAGTCTCCCTTTGTCCTTAGCCACCCAAAAAAAGCATCCCATATCTGATATCCCAAGGGCTTGTCGTCCCACCCAAACGCGTTTAAGACGAGCTCAAAGGAGTCATCTTTTTAGGCAACCGTGGTTATATATTCACTGAAAAAAACACATGAAAGGAGGGGTGGGAATTACTCCATGCGGACAAATTCTAGACTCTGTTGACATCACCTTCCCTTCTTTCCGCTGCAGGCCGGGCCAAAAAAGAGGGGGAAGGAGGGGGGAAACTCAAACTTGTAGTTCCGGCCAAGCATGTGAAACCAGCCCCTTGACTCTGGTATACCGTTACCCCGCCCAATTCATTGACAACATTGATTTAAGAGGGCAAGAAAAGAAGACGAAAAAAAGGGCACTCTATTGCCAGTTCAACCAGAATGTCAGTCTGGCCTCATCGCCTCTGCACAGCAACGCAAGATTAACTCTGGGTCCCTCCATTCACAGCGGGGTTCCCCACGTCAAAGGGGCCTATTTGCAAGCTGTCTTGGCTCATCGGTTCCAAAAGGCGGGGCAACTCTGACGTCCATGTTTTAACCCTGGCTAGGGTGCGCTACGAGGAGAAAAATCAAGGACTATGATTGGCTGGAGACAAATAGGCAAGATGAGTCGACATCATTCCGCCTACATAACATTGTGAGTGCATGAATGGCTGTAAAAGCAACACAGCCATACAATCCCACAGTTAAAGGCGGTGACGTTGTAAGGCAAAGATTGACATGTCAGCTTGAACCCCATCAACGAGATGTTGAAAGGCTCTCACATCCTGGCCGATACTGAGTCCGCAACACGCAGAGCATTAAAAAATCGTAAAAATCCCTACACCGATCATCACGCAAACTCCGAGATTCTCCCATCTTCTTCTGCCATCCACAACCCCACTCAGCACGAGGTCCTTGCCACAGACCCTTGTATAGAAACCCTGTATCTCATATCTTCACGTGACCAATGCTTTTGTGTAACTGAGGAACAAAGGAAGCGGGACTAACAGCGTAGCGAATAACAACCTTGATACTAAAATCAGGAACAAACCTCGGCGATTCAAATATGTGAATTCAACTACAATACCTCTCGTTAATCATATCGCAAAACAAACCCGCAAAGTAAAAAAAAAAAATCGAAAACCCATGAAAACCCAACAAGGAACCAACCCATTTTTCAACAAAGCGTTCAAAACCCTTATTTCTGATCCAGAATGGCCGCCAGGATCGGCGACCCCGGCACCGGCGTCTGCGGGCGGCTAGCAGCGAACTGTATGTAACGGACAAGATAAATTGGTTAGCACGATATGTATTAAGGAGCGCCAACAGGGAAAGTGACGAAGAAAAAACAACAAAAAACAATGGAAAGGAAGCAGGAAGCGGTCCAGGAACGAGCGGATCACCCAGCCCACCGGGCCAAGGAATCTACCCTTCTCCGGGTTCACCAGCTGACTAACTGACAGGCTCCGTCGCTGTGGTAGCAAAACTTTTTTCAAGGTGGCTCCTCTTGTTGGCCCACTGTGCCAACGAGCCACAGGGCCGACTCTTGGTAGCCGGCCCGCTATAGTAGTATAATACAGGAGTATGACAACGATAACAAGCAAAACAGAAAATCAAACCAAACGTGCAAACCCTTGGTATACCATAACGGGACAAGCATTTACTTTCTAGAGCTTGCTCTCCCGAGTGGCGCCATCGGGTTGCGGTCTAGTAGCCAGGAAGCAACTCACGTTACTCGCCGCACTCAGCAGCGCAATCAACGAACTCTGCACCACATCCTCGTGGATACCCACACCCCAAACCTTCTCCTTAGATCCTCCTACAGAGCACTGCACGTACGCAGCAGCCTTGACGTTGGCACCCGAACCGATGGCGTGCTCCTTGTAGTCGGCGACGTCCAGATCCACGCCCAGGATACCCCGCAGGGCACTGGCCAAACTGGAGATGGGACCGTTACCGCGACCGCGGATAGTGTACTCCTTTCCGTCAACCTCAACAACACCCTCAAATACACGCTTCATGTTAGTAGTGTCCTGGCTCTTGCCCTCAGTGGGTGGCGCAGGGCTCGATGTGCGATCGGGTGAAATAGAGTAGTCGATCAGCTTGAAGCGCTGGCTCTTCTTGCTCAGAGAGTAAGTCGTCTCGAACAGCTGAGCAATCTCATCGGAAAGCAACTCGCGACCAAGCTTGTCGGCTTGCGTCTGAACAATCGATGAAAAGGCAACCTGCAGACCACGCGGAAGGTCGAGCTCCAACTTGCGCAGAATGATCCAGGCCGCGCCACCCTTACCGGACTGGGAGTTGACACGAATAATGGCCTCGTAGGTACGACCAATGTCGTTTGGGTCTAAAGGCAGGTAAGGAACCTGCCAGTGGTCGTTGTCGCCCTTGCCCTCGTTCGAGCGAATCTGGAAACCCTTCTTGATAGCATCTTGGTGGGAACCAGAGAAGGCGCATACTACCAGAGAACCACCGTATGGGGCTCTGGCGTGTACAGGAATCTTGTTGCACAGCTCGACAGTGTCAATAACCCGAGTCATGTCGGAGAAGTCGATGTTAGGGCTGACACCCTGGGTGTACAGGTTCAGCGCAAGAGTAACCAGATCGACGTTTCCGGTACGCTCACCGTTTCCAAACAGGCAACCCTCTACTCTGTCAGCACCGGCCATTTGAGCGAGCTCAGCAGCGGCAACCGCGCAACCACGGTCGTTGTGAGGGTGCAGAGAGACACAGACGGTCTCGCGGTCAGTGATGTTGCGGCAGAACCACTCAATCTGGTCGGCATAGACATTGGGAGTGGACATCTCAACCGTAGCGGGCAGGTTGAAGATGATGGGGTTCTCCTTGGTAGGCTCCCAGGCAGCCTTGACGGCCTCGCAGATCTTGACGGCGAACTCGGGGCTGGTGTCGGAGAAGGTCTCGGGCGAGAACTCGAAAGCCCACTCAGTACCGGACTGGGTAGGGTCGTCCTTAGTCAGGCTACGGACGAGCTTGGTGCAGGCGACAGCCTTGGCGAGGGACTCCTCCTCAGAGCAGTCGAAAATTACCCGACGGAAGCACTCGGAAGTAGCAAGGTAAATGTGGATGATNAGTTCAGCGCAAGAGTAACCAGATCGACGTTTCCGGTACGCTCACCGTTTCCAAACAGGCAACCCTCTACTCTGTCAGCACCG